>CAUYPK010170815.1:0-21653 GCA_963574355.1 Loris lydekkerianus
CTTAGCACAATAACTAAGAAAATGCCAGGAAGGCTATGTTAACCAGAGTGATGAAAATGTGTCAAACGGTCTATGAAACTAGTGTATGGTGCCCCATGATCACATTAATGTACACAGCTATGATTTAATAATAAAAAAAAAAACTTTTCCATTGCTTCAAAATGTTTATTTTTTTCTCATCTTTAGAATACCACCTCAGAGGAATACATGCAGTATATTTATTTAAGTTTTGATTGAAAAGTCTCATGGCTTCCCATCCCACTTACAATAATTCCTTGTCTTTAAAGTTCCACCTAACCTAGCCTCTGCCTGCCTGCAGCCTCATCTCCTACCACCCACCCTCTCCCTGCACTAGTCTTCCTTTGAGACTCTTCCATCTTGGGGCTTTGCACTCCCTCAGCTCTGATGCTCTCTTTCCAGATCTTTGCATGACTGGCATCTTCCCTTTGCTCATGCCCACACTTCATTACCATCACCTCAGATAGGTTTATCTTAATCACCGTAGGCGCCAAGGGAAAACTTTCCTTTCATGCTCTGAAGGTTCACTGCAAATCAATTGACAAAAGGCAGATTAGTAGGAGACAAAACATACGCATTTATTAACATGCACAGGGGACAAATTACAGACTGATCACCCCACCATGCCATGGGGTGTGGTAGTTTTACACCTTTTTTCTTAAAGGAAAGGGAGATGGAGAAGTGTAGATGATTTTAGGGGGTCATAAATGACTTTTAGAAGAAATCAATGGGCTCAAAGAATATAGTGGCCTGGGACAAAGTCTTTGGGCCCACAGAGCAGACAATGGTTTGTGACAAAAGTCTGTGTAGGTATGTTGACAGACTTGGTCTCTCTTCCTGGGATATGAATTCACCTAATGAAAAACTCAGGGAAGGGACTAGGGGTGATTGTTTTCTTCTTTGGTGGGTCCAGACTTTAGGCAGATAAGGGAACTTCAGAGAACTTCATCCTGTACTCTGGGAGAGATAGAGGATTGAAAGATGGGGAGCATAGATGGTCAGAGAGAGCCTGAGGCTTCTTCAGTTCAGCAATTCAATGCACTATATTTTGGGTTATAAGTTTCTGAGCACCGATATCACCAACCAAAAAGGGCATCACCACCTTATTAAATTCTCTGCATAGCACTGAGCACTCTTGGTTATTTTCTTTGTTTATGCATTACTTGTTTAATGTCTCTCACTAGAATGTAAACTCCAAGATAGCAAGGACTAAGTCTTGTTCATTTCTTCAAACGGTGCCTACCCAATATTAGGCTTTCAATAAATACTGTTAAATTTAAAAATAAAAACTCCTTTCCTCCTCTGGGGGCAATAACTGACTATATTATGTCAGATTTTCATGACAAAACAATCAAGTAACATGGAGGATTGTCCATGTTCAAGGCATTAAACAGTATCCAGCTCTTGGACTAAGCTACCACTTTCAAGATGAGTTCCATGTTGCACCAGGTAGAGTCAACTGTAAGACCTTCCTGGTGAAGGATGGGATGAGTTGACCCACACGCTATACTGATACATTATTTTGCATTATTTGGTTCCACAGGAACACTGTAGTTATTCATTTTTGATTAGTGTATTGTTTTTTTTTTTTTTTGAGACAGTCTCACTATGTTGCTCTTGGTAGAGTGCTGTTGTGTCACAGCTCACAGCAACCTCAAACTCTTTTTGGGCTTAAGCAATTCTCTTGCCTCAGCCTCCCAAGTAGCTGGGACTACAGGTGCCCGCCACAACACCTGGCTATTTTTTGGTTGTAGTTGTCCTTGCTGTTTGGCAGTCCTGGGCTAGATTCAAACCCACCAGCTCCAGTCTATGAGGCCAGCACCCTAGCCACTAAGCTATAGGCGCCAAACCTTGATTAATGTATTTTAAACTATTCATGACCTTTTAAAACGAGTTAGATTCTAATGTGGTGCCATAATGAATGCCAAGTCAGAAAGTCTTTAGTCACATAAAAATCCTCATTGCCATCTTGAGTAAATATAGCTGAGATGATTTATGTTTACATTCCCCTCACTTACAATGGAACATGCCACAGACAATTCTAATTTTTCTCAAAATTTGTCTTGCAAGTTCTAGGCTATTTCTTCAACATGCAGAGCAATATGTTTCCAGGTAGACTTACATATGCAAATATTATGATAATTTTATGCACGCCCTAGAGAAGATTTTTAAACCCATCCAATTCTTTCATTTAGGACAGAATTGCATTTCACAGAAACATCATTGTTTTCATTTATATTCAACAGCAATGCTTGTTAATATTCCAGTTAATGTTATCCTTTATTAGTTTTATCATCACATACCTTATGTAAGGTCACAGTTGTGGTTAAGATTTGTTTTATAATGATCACTCCAGCTGTATTCTTTTGACATAAAAAAACACTTTGTTTTAAGTACAGGGCAATGTTCTCATTTCCAACAATAATGCTTGTTCCCATTTTTTTCCTCTGAAACTTAAAGGGTTCATGGTAGGATTGTCAAATATAGCAAATAAAAATACCGGGTACCTAATTAAGTTTGAATGTCAGATAAACAACAAATATTGGATGGGACATGCTTATGCAAGCAAATGATTTGTTATTTATCTCACATTTAAATATAACTGGCTATGTATCTGACAATCCTGGTCTGTCTTTATTTTTCCAACTTTTGATTAAGACATAGGTTGAAATGCACTCAGATGGTCTCCTAGGAAGTAGTGATGTCTTCATTGCTTTCTTGTTAGTCATCTTTAAACGTTGTCAGCTGTTTTAAAATCAAAGTGGGGAACTTTACTTCTGATCAAGATGAAATATCAGGAGTCTGAAACAACTTGGAAAAGAAAAAGATAAAATAAGTAAAATTTCAGTTCTCAAGACCTTGGAAATCAGGCATTGAAGAATTCTTTATGTCAAAAAATTAAAAAGCCAATATTGACTCAGCATCTACCATGTATAAGGCACCGTATTACAACTTGCTGCAAACCCAAGAGAATTTCCTTGTGTGAGAGACAAGCTCTCAGCCCTTGGAGAATTTATGTTGTGGTAGGAAAGATGATATGGATACACACAAAGAGTTAATAAACAGTACACAGGTAAGTGCCAAAGGGGTAGCATAGAGAAGACTAGTTGAGATACCAGTTTTCCTTCTTTTTTTTTTTTTGAGAAAGAGTCTCACTCTGCTGCCTTGGGTAGAATGCCTTGTCCTCATCCTTGCTCACAGGCACCTTGAACTCTTGTTCTCAAGCAAGTGATCCTCTTGCCTCAGCCTCCTGAGTAGCTAGGACTATAAGTGTCCACCACAATGCCCTACTGGTTTTTCTATTTTTAGTAGCAGTCGTGTTTAGTTCTCACTCAGTCTGGTCTCAAACTCCTGAGCTCAAGCAATCTCCACCTGCCATGGCCTCCCAAAGTGCTAGAATTATAGGCATGAGCTGCTGCGCCTGGCCAAGGTACCAGTTTCTTTTCTTTTTTTTTTTTTTTTAACTTTATTTAAATTAATATGAGGGTAAAATATTTAGGTTACATTGTTCTCACTTCCAGAGTAAAGTTCCATTTGTAGAAGAACCTCTCACCCAGGGGCCGTGTTACACACCCTCACAGTGTGCAAATTAGGTGAGATCCTGCCTCATGCCCTCCCTCCTTCTGCCATATGTACTCGCCTTTCTCCCCTCCCACTTCCTATTACCCCTGAACTGGACTATAGTACTGCTTCATTGTTCTTAGGAACTTGTAATTGTTTATATATTGATTTCATATTAGTTTGGAGTACATTGGATATTCATCTTTCCATTCTTGTGATATTTTACTAAGAAGAATGTATTTCTATTCCATCCAGGTAAATGCAAAAGATGTAAACTCTCCATCTTTTTTAATGGCTGCATACTATTCCCTGGTATACATATACCACAGTTTGTTGATCCATTCAGGGGTTGATAAGCACTTAAGTTGTTTCCGTGACTTGCCAATTATGAATTGAACCACAATAAACATTCTAGTGCAAATGCCTTTGTGGTAAAATGATTTTTGTTCTTCTGGGTAGACACCTAGTAATGGAACTGCAGGATCAAATGGAAAGTCTACATTTAGATCTTTGAGGATTCTCCATACTTCTAAGAGACCACTTTCATCTGTGTCTTTGGAGAAATAGTCAAGTTAAAGACATCAAAGGGAGAGAGGACCTGAAAGAGGGTTTGCACTAAATGCTTTACATTTGGCACCCTGCTTAAGCCTGCCAGTACCTCTAGGAGGGAGAATGAGAGAGTAAGGAACAGGCCTGTAGTTACATAGCTAGAAAGCAGCATATCCATTTCAGCACAGGCTGTCCTGACCTCAGAGCCTATGGCCTTAAAGTCTAAAGCTCAGACCCTAAGCTTTTGACTACTAGTGTTACCTCCAAGATGGAAAAGTAGACTGGGACCTCTACTGTTCCATCAAGCTCGTAAGGTTTGAGCAGAAAAGTGAGATAAAACCTACTTTCAGAAATGAATTCTGTACATATTGCCCTCAGCGTTGTGGCTACAAATATCATATAGTCACATTGAATTGCAAGGAAACTAAATACAGAGTCAAAGGTCATAAACAGTGTGAAATCTTAACACCCTGAAGTGAGTGGTGGCTCTTTGCATGCATAGGAAAGAGAGAAAAAGATAGAAAAGGGGGAAAAATAAGTGCAAGCCTCGATATTCCACCTAAAAAAAAACAACACACAAAACAAACAAAAAAACCACCCTGCTAGAACTAATAAACAAATTTATCAAAGTTGCAGGATATAAAATCATCACATAATAATCAGCTGTTTCTTTTTTTCTTTTTTCTTCTTGAGACAAGGTCTCACTCTGTTGCCTGGATAAGTGTGCAGTGGTGTCATAATAGCTCATTGCAACCTCAAACTCCTAAGCTCTACCAATTCTCTTGCTTTAGCATCCATAGTAGCTAGGACTACAGGAGTGTGCTACTATACCTGGGTAATTTTTCTGTTTTTTATAGAGACAAGGTCTCATTCTTGCTCAGGCTGCTCTCAAACTCCTGACCTCAAGCGATCCTCCTGCCTCAGCCTCCCAATGTGCTAAGATTACAGGCTTGAGCCACCATGCCTGGGCAGTTGTTTTTCTGTACACAATCAACAAGCAAAAAAGAAAATAAGGAAAATAATTCTATTTTCAATAGCATCAAAAAAGAATAAAATATGTAGGAGTAAACTTAACCAACCAGGTAAAATACATACACTAGAAAACTACAAAACATTGCTGAAAGAAATTAAAGATGACTAATAAATGAAAAGACATCCTATGTTCATGGATTGGAAGAACTTAATATTAAGTGATGATATTCTCCAAAGTGGCAATGGGGGTGCATCATTGTTGCACAGAACTTAGGAAAGTCAAATCTGATCTTGCACAGTCCAACCTTGATCAGGGGTTGTGATTTTTCCTTTATCCATACACAAGATGACCAAGATCCCTACCATCTGATCAAGGACATTAATATATGTCCAGGAACAGTGGAGTACCTTCCAGTAGGGGGGAGCTTCCTTCCACTTGAGGCTAACTTAGCCCTATCTACTCTACTTCCTTGTTCTTTCAACTTCTGGTCTTTCTCACCCTCCCAAGTTCAAGAATCCAGTTCTTTTCAGAGTTCCCTATCTTTGTGAACTATCCTCTTTAGCCTCTTTCCTTTTGCAGCGAGCCCCAACTTGCTCTGCAAGCCTGTGTCAGAATCTTTCTGCCTCCTTTTTGCAGTAGAGCCTTCCCGAGTCTTTGTTTCCTCTTCATTGTGTGCTAGAGGGAGAGAAAAGCAGCCTTCAGAGTTCTAGTCAAAGCAAAAGAGGGGAGAAGTACAACAGAAAACATCCAGGATTATTAGAGGTGTACCCTGTCTCTGATGGATTTATCCATGAGAGTATTGAAATCATCAAAAAATGAAGACAGGAGCAGAGGTGAAAAAGAAGGTGAGTGTAGTGTTAACGTCATCAGTGATTGAGGTAGAGGGATCAAGACAAGTAGGTGTCAGCAACAGAGAAGCAGCAGCTGGAGAGTTAAGGCCTGGAGATGGCATTTGGGGAGCAAGGAGGACTTTCCTCTCCTCCAGATCCCAAGTATGTGAGGTTTGAGAGGGAAAAACAATCTCCACTTGGGAGCTAGAGTGCTGTCGTCAGGGGCAGAGAGCTTTCCATTCCAGATGGAAAGGTCTACAAGGAAGGAGATTCTTTCTCTGTCACGTTGACCTTCACATCTCCAACACCTTGTTTGACGCAATGGGGGTGTGGCATGTGCTCAACAAATGTAAGTCAAGTGGGAGGGCAGTTAATTGACTCTAGCGTGTATATTTCACTCATGTACTACCACTCTACTGTCCTGCAAGAAGTGGCAGTCTCTAGTTTCTTGCTCAAGAAAATGTGATTTCTGCTAGGGGAGCAAAGGACCCTCCTGGAGCTCTGTACACATTCCTAGTGCCTGCAGAGCGCTGAGGGCAGTTCTGCTCACACCCTCTGCTCACCTCTTAGGTCCCATGACCACCAGCGGCAAAAAAAGATGGTTACCTAAGTGTTCTCTGCCCCTCTCACTGATCTGGCTTTCTAACACTGAGAGTTTTAGGAAATTTTACTGGCCATCAGGTAATAAATCTTTATTCCCCCTCTTTGTTCAAAGGCAAACAAGATACAGATGCTAGAATCAGACATACTGAAATAAAAATATCAGCTTTCTTACTAGAAAGGCTTAATTAAAGATCACGATCTGAACCACGGCCATTTATCACTGTCTGGAGTAGGTCATTTTCTCTACCTGATTATGCTGACCCTGGGAAGTTTAGGGAAAGGAAAGCAGGGACTAGATCTCCTTATATCAAGCTGTGTCAACAAAGGAAGCCTGAAAAAGACTAGACCACACATGCACTGTCCTTTCAAATATAAATTACTCCCCAGGCTTGGGGAGGAGTTAGTGACGGGCAGTGAAAACCTGGAATATTCTTCCCGTGTTTTTCTTTCTGTCTCAACGGACATTTTCTCCTTTCTTTGGAAATCTGAAGAGAAGGTTAGAAGGGTTCCACCTAACACATCCCATTTCATTCTCCTAATAGGCTGGAGTATGTGGTCATCCAGGAAAAGGGGTCAGCTGCCTCTCAGGAAGACCCACTCCCATCTTCATGAGACTGCCGCCCACCCCACCAACTTCAGTTTCTTCAGGTATCATCCTGAAATCATTCATTGAATATTTCAATTTATCCTCCTGAAAGTTCTGAAATGGTGAGAAGAGTAACTTTATTAGTCATACTTGTATTAATTTGTCCTATCTTCCCACCCCTTTTTACCTTCTCTTACTTTTCTGCTATGACCTCTCAACCTCATGGTATATCATTGGTAAACTCCCCTATATTCCTAATATTTGGCTGGCATCTTTTAAAACCAAGTTTTAAAAGCCAGAGTCATGGCACCTTTTAAAACCAAGACATACTGTGATGATTTCAGTGTGCCCCACTCCAAAATTTATGTGTTGCCAGTGTGACAGTATTAAGAGATGGCGCCTCTACGACAGTGGTTCTCAACCTTCCTAATGCCGCGATGTATTTTCATTGTTACAAAGGGGTCGCAACCCACAGGTTGAGAACCGCTACTCTACAAGGTAAATGGGACATGAGAGTTTTTCGCTTGCGAATGGGATTAAGGTCTCAAGAAGCATTGGCCTTTCTTATCCTTTGGTCTTCCTCTTTTCTAGAGAACACAGCCCTCATCAAAAAATCAAGTTGCTGGGCCCTTGATCTTGGACTTCTTAGCTTCCAGAACTGTGATCAAAAGGATTTCTGTTCCTCATAAATGGTCCAGTCTGAGATATTCTGGTATAGCTCACAAACAGCCTAAGACACATCCCTATTGGTAAAATTTCTGGCCCATCTAATAACTCTAGGCTGGGCATGGTAGCTCATGTTGCAAGCCTAGCTCTTTGGGAAGTCAAGGCAAGAGAGTGCTTGAGGCCAGGAGTTCAAGACAACCCTGGGCAACATAGTGAGATTCCTATCTCTAAAAAACAAAACAAAACAAAATAAAAAACAATTAGCCAGGATGCTTGTGGTCCTAGCTACTTGGGCAGCTGAAGTGGATTGCTTGAGCCCAGGAGTTCAAGGTTGCACCGGCCCCATATAACAAAGGCGGCAGGTTCAAACCCGGCCCCGGGCCAAAACTTCAACAACAACAAAAAATAGCTAGGTATTGTGGCAGGTGCCTGTAGTCCTAGCTACTCGGGAAGCTGAGGCAAGAGAATCACCTAAACCTGGGAGTTGGAGGGTGGAGGTTGCTGTGAGCTGTGATGCCACAGCACTCTTCTGAGGGCAATAAAGTGAGACTCTGTCACTAAAATAAATAAATAAATAAATAAAATACATTCTTGTACTACTTTCTAGCCTCCATGGTTTCTGATAAATAATTGACTATTAATCTTATTTAGTATTCTTCATACTTGATATGTCTCTTCTCTTTGGCTGCTTTCAAGATCCTCTCAGTCTTTGCCTTTAGGTCCTTTGGTTATGATGTGTCTAGGTGTGTGTCTCTTTGGGTTCATCCTTTTTGGAGTTTGTTGAATTTACTGGATGTGTATATTAATGTTTTGCATCAGCTTTTGGAAGTTTAGCCATTATTTCTTTCAATATTCTTCCCCCATTTTCTTTCTCCTCTTCTTCTGGAATTCCCATGGTGTGTATGTTCATATACTTGGTGGTCTTTGAGTTTCTGTTCATTTTTACTAATTTTTTCTTTCTGTTATTTGGACTGGATCATCTGAAATAAAAAATCTTCATTTTTACAGATTCTTTGGCCAGCTCAAATCTTTTGTTGAGCCTCAGAAGTTAATTTTTATTTCAGTTATATTACTTTTCAGCTCCAGAATTTCTAATTGGTTCTTATTTATAATTTGTACATCTTTTTTCATATTCTACATTTGGCAAGGCATCATTCTCATAATTTCCTTTAACTTTTTAGACATGGTTTCCTTGAGTTATTTGACTATATTTAAAGTAGTTAATTTAACACTTTTGTCTAGTTAGTCCACCATCTGAGTTGTCTCAGGGACAATTTCTATTGTCTCCTTTCCTGTCTATAGGCCATATTTTCTTATTTCTTTTCATTTCTCATGTTTTTTTTTTTTTTTAATTGAAAACTGGATGTTTTGAATTATATAATGTGACAAATCTGGAAATCAGATTTCCTGTCAATTCCCAGGGTTTGTTTTTGTTACATTTTTTTTTTTAGTGAGTTTTCTGAATTAATTCTCTAAAGTCTGTATTGTTTAAAAATGTGTAGATACTGATGTCTCTGCTTGACTGTCTCAAGGGGAAGTTAATGAGTATACAGAGATTTCCTTAAATACCTGGAAACAATAAGTCTTTCAGCCTTTGCTGAGGTGCTTTGTGTGCATATTGGGACATGCCTCAAACAGTTCACTCAGGCAGTTTATAAATCTGCCTTAACCTTCACTTTCTGCTTGCACAGAGCCTCATGGTTAGCCACAGGTGAGAGTTTAAGGCCTTCTATGGTATTTCCTGGGCATGCACACAGGCCTGGGCATATATGTGGCCTCCTAGTTTCCCAGGAGGATGTCAAATTTTTTCAAAGCCTGCATTCAATATCTCATTTCCCAGCTTTTTATCTTAAGTTTTTTGGTCAGTTTATTATTTTTTCCCTTGGCAGCTGTTACATTAAACAATTGCATATATATATATATATATATATATATATATATATTTTTTTTTTTTTTTTTTTTCAAATACCTTTTAGGAAAGTGTTCTTCATACTGGGTGAGATCCGAGTCATGTAAAATAAAGATAACTTTATGAGTGAGATTTTCCAGGGACTTGCAGGATAGAGCACATAATGACGGTTATCTGGGAATGAAGCCCTGCAGGAGCTAAAACATTCTGACCCCTCCAGTGGTTGCTAAGCTATTGGTTTTCACCATGATCGCTATTCTCTTTTTTCAAAAGGAGCTGGGGAGAGGAGGAAGAGAACAGAGCAAGTTAAAATGCCATAAAGCAGTGGTTCTCAATCTGTGGGTCGCGACCCCTTTGGGGGTTGAACAACTCTTTCACAGGGGTCGCCTAAGATGATCCTGCATATCAGATATTTACATTACGATTCATAACAGTAGCAAAATTACAGTTATGAAGTAGCAGCAAAAATAATTTTATGGTTGGGGGTCACCACAACATGAGGAACTGTATTAAAGGGTCACAGTATTAGGAAGGTTGAGAACCACTGCCATAAAGTCTGCTGTTCTTATCAGGATTCAGCTGTTTTTCTTGAATAAACACTCAAATTGTTGCAAACCTTTGGTTAATTTCTGGAGTTCTAAAAAATTGACTTTGACAATTTTTGCCAGTGTTTTTATTGCTTTTATGGACAAATAAATTTTCTCAGGTCCTTACTCTTTCATTCCTGAATCACTCTCCATTTTCTATTATTTTTAAACTTTTTGAGATAACTGTGGATTGAGTAGCAGCTGTAGGAAATAATACAAAATGATCACGTACACATTTAACCCAGTCTCTTTCAATGGTAATGGCTTGCATAACTGGAGTACAATATCCCAGCCAGGAAATTGATACTACTATAATCCACTGACTTTATTCAGAATTTTTTTTTTTTTTTTTTTTTTCAGTTTTTGGCTGGGGTCGGGTTCAAACCCGCCACCTCCAGTATATGGGGCCGGCACCCTACTCCTTGAGCCATAGGCACCTCCCTTTATTCAGATTTTGTAAGATTTATACATATTCATTTGTGTGTTTGTAGGGTGCACACAGTGTGTGTGTTTAGTTCTATGTGATTTTATCACATGTAGATTTGTGTAATTACCACCCCAGTTAAGTTACGTAATGGTTCCATCACAAGGATCTTTCATGTCACCCTTTAATAGCAATAGTCATGTAACCTCCCCCACAAACCATCACCCCTAAACACCTTGACAAAGTACTGACACATGCCGTGACATAGATGAACCATAAAAACTGCTAAATCGGGGTGTCCAACCCTTTTTTTTCCTTTGCCACACATTGTCTTGGGTCATGAATTAAATATACGAACACTAATGAATGCTGACTAGCCAAAAAAAGATCCAGGCAAACTTTTCATGATATCTGACACAGCAAATAAGCAAAAAAGTCCTCAGTATGCGGCTCCTGGGTTGCTGCAAGTTAGACACTCCTGTGCTAAATGAAATAAGCTGACCATAAGGGACCACACCTTGGACGGTTCTTCACCTTTTCATTTTCTTTTTTTGAAATGTCCATAATGAACAAATCTTTAGAGACAGAAAGTAAATTAGTCATTGACTAGGGCTGGGTGGAATGGGGAGAATAGTGCTCAGAGATGAAGGATTTCTTTCTTTCTTTCTTTCTTTCTTTTTTTTTTTTTTTTTTTTTTTTTGAGGCAGAGTCTCACTTTGTCACCCTCAGTAGATAGCTGTGGCATTGTAGCTCACAACAACTTCAAACTCTTGGGCTCAAGTGATCCTCTTACCTCAGCCTCCCAAGTAACTAGGACTATAGGTACCCACCACAACACTCAGCTTTTTTGTTTTAGAGATGAGGTCTTGCTCTTGCTAAAGCTGGTCTCAATCTCCTGAGCTCAGGCCATCCACCCACCTCGGCCTCCCAGAGTGGATACAGGATTTCTTTTGGGGGGTAATACAAATGTTCTGAGATTGACTGTGGTGGTGGACACACAGCTCTGTGAATATACTAAAAATCATTGAATTGGTGGGTGGCCTATGGCTCAGTGAATAGGGTGCTGGCCCCATATACCGAGGGTGGTGGGTTCAAACCCGGACCCTGGCCAAACTGCAATAAAAAACAACTGGGTGTTTTGGCAGGCGCCTGTAGTCCCAGCTACTCGGGAGGCGGAGGCAAGAGAATCTCCTAAGCCTAAGAGCTGGAGGTTGCTGTGAGCTGTGATGCCACAGCACTCTACCGAGGGCGACAAAGTGAGACTCTGTCTCTAAAAATAAATAAATAAATACAATAATAATAATAAAAATCATTGAATTGTACACTTTAAATGAGTGGCTTATATGGCATATAAACTATATTGCAATTAAATTTAGAAAAGAATGTGATATACATGGAATCTTATAGTATGCAACCCTCTGAGACTTCTCAAGTGAAGTTTGATCCCAAAGAAAATATCTGGTACCATAAATAGTAGGTATGCCTAACACAGTAAGGAACAGTTTATATTTAAGAGATTAAAGTTGAGTATAACAGAAGGTCACTAGACATGCTTAGAAGGAAGGAGAGAGTCTGCCCTTGATCGCTGAGGAGTCATCCACACACAGATGCAATTCAGGTGGTTCTCTTTTCAAGCCTACTATCTTTGGGACTAGCCCAAACTTAGAATTTCATGCAATACACAGCTTGTTTGAGTGATAGATATTTAAGGGGAGGGGGAGGGGTGTTAAAGGTTATTTGCCATTATTTTGACTCTGGGTTCCCATCCATTGTGTATTGTGTTTTCGCAGTAAAACAAAACCATATAAATACTTAATCCTGAACTGGCTAAACAAATCTCTCACAGAGGGTTACCTTCTCAGACTTCAACAGTAGAAATGTTTCACAAATGTGGCTTTTTATTACTGTTAGAACAGAGTTCATTCTCTAAACCAGAGCTGGCAAACTTTTTCTGTGAAAGTTCAGAAAGTAATTATTTTAGGTTTTGTGGACTATATAGTCTCTGTTAAAACTAGTATCTTCTAAAAAAACAAAAACAAAAAACTAGTCTCTTCTGCCACTGGAGCACAAAAAGTAGCCATGGGCAATATGTAAACAAATAGATATGACTGTATTTCATCAAAATTTTATTTATGGATGCTGAAATTTGAATTTCATATAATTTTCAAATGTTATGAAATTTTTTTTCTGATTTTTTTTCTGGAAGCGTCTTCTCAGTTCATGGGCTGTACAAAAACAGGGGTGGGGGCAAGATTTCTCCTCTGGGGCTTATTTTGTCAGACCCCACATTAAATGGATAGGAGAAACATCAAACAGTGGTTTGGAACCTATGCTTTGGAGTCAGGCAGATATGAGTTTGGATACTGGCCCTGCCACTCACGACTTGTATGACCTTAGACCTTATACAACTTGTTTAAAACTCCAGTGTCCTCATCTGTAAAAGTGAGGATAATAATACCTATTTCATAAGATTGTTGTGAAAACTAAACAAAATAATACATGTATGTTTTTGTTTTTGTTTTTTTGCTGTTTTTGGCCTGGGGTAGGCTCAAACCCACCACCTCCAGCATATGGGGCCAGTGCCCTACTCCTTTGAGCCACAGGCGCTGCCCTACATGTATGGTTAGCACATAAAGGTCATAGCATAGTTAAAATTGTAATGAATGTTTTCAGAAGTGCCACAAAGTTTTCCTTTCCCCAAAGCTCTAACCACACATTGGAATAAGTGGGGTATTTAGTAAGACAGCATGCCTCAGGCCAAATCTCAGAGTCCTTATTCTTTCATCTCTTCCATTAAATTCAGTGGCAAATCATGTCTTCTTTAACTTCAAAAAATACCCAGAATTTGAGCACTATCCACAATTATCACCCTGACACATGCTACCATCAACTCTCACCCTATTCTTGCTCCTGCCTAATTTCCACATAGGTGCTTTTCAATCTGACTCAGATCTCTTCATTCCTCTGCTCAGAACCCTCTCATCATTCACTGAGAGGAAAGTCCCAAGTCCTTACCATGTAAGCCCTCTGATCATCTACACCAGTGTTTTTCAACCTATTTTTTATCTCACGGCTCACTTCAACCTGTAATTAAACTTCCGCGGCACACTTAAATTATAAAAAAAAAAAAAAAAAAAAAGTAAGAAAATGAATATAGTTACTGTGCTTTGAACTTCTTTTGAAAATAATTTGACTAATGGTCTTTAAGTTTTCGTAGCATACCTAAGATCCTCTCATGGCACACTGGTTAACAATCACTGACTATAGTCATCCCCTTGCCCCAGCCATAACTTAGGTCTTGAATTTATGAAAACAAAACAAAAGAAAACTCACAGATACACATGCACCATATTTAAATTGCGAGAAACCAAGGAGAAAATATTGAAGACAGTCAGAGGAAAAAATATACATAACATACAAAACAAGTTGAAAGTTACAGCGGACTTCTAGTCAGAAACTATACAAACCAGAAGACAAGAAAGTCACGTTACTAAAGTACTAAAAGAAAAAGATGTGAGCCAACCCAGGGCACACAACCCTGGGCATAGTGGCTGACACCTGTAATCCCAGCACTTTGAGAGGCTGAGCAGGGAGGATCACTTGAGGCCAGAAGTTCAAGGCCAACATAGCACGACACTGTCTCTTGTCTCTACCAAAAAAAAAAATAATAATAATAAAAAAGATTTAAAAAATCCCCTGTCAACCTAGAATTGACTTCTCCTTAATGTAATAAATGAGTCAAAAATACCAATCTGATAATAAGGTAAAGTTATAACAGTAAAGTATTCTAAAGTATCACTTCCCTTTTTATACTTAGTGGCAAATATTTTTTAAGTATTATGAATTCATGACTTTTCCTATAAAACCTATTTCACATATAATCATTATCTTCTCTAATGTTCCCGTTTTTTTTTTTTTTCCCAGACAATATTAAACTCTTAGGTGTTTTTTGAGTACTTTTGACTGAGCCCCATAATATGAAAGTTTTTTTCTTTCTGATCTGATAATTTATCACAGGCTCATGTTGTATCTTCTGTGCCTTAGATACAGAATCAGTCATTTTCTCAAGGATCCCTTGTTCATTTAATGAAAAATGGTATTAAGGACCCATTCCAGACCCTAGAGGAACAGATCCACGTAGTACAGAAGGGATTGTGTTGTTCCCAGGCCATTTCAGTGGACAGAGCTGGAATATATCTATATCTTTATTTTTAACTTTTTGTTTGGAAAAAATTCAAATTTGAACAAAATTGCAAGAATGACATAGTGAATTTTATTTACCCTTTTCCTAAATTTACCTGTAGTTAACATTTGGTCACATTTGCTTTATTGTTCTCTTGTGTTATGTTTACATACAATTATCAATATTATTAAGATGAACTGTGTGAAATTAAGTTACAGAGATCCATGAACATTAACCTCTAAATACTTCAATATATACTTTTTTTTTGAGAGTGCTGTGGTGTCACAGCTCACAGCAACCTCAAACTCTTGGGGTTAAGTGATTCTCTTGCCTCAGCTTCCCAAGTAGCTGGGACTACAGGCACCTACCACAACACCCGGCTAATTTTTTGTTGTAGTTGTCATTGTTTAGCTGGCCCGAGCTGGGTTCGAACCCGCCAACCTCGGTGCAGGTGGCCAGCACTGTTTCCACTGTGCTATGGGCACTGAGCCAATATGTACTTCTTAAGAACAAAACATTCTTTTATGTTACTACATTTATTTTTATTTGTTTTTTGAGATGGAGTCTCACTCTGTTGCCCTGGGGAGAGTGCTATGGCGTCATAGCTCACAGCAACCTCAAACTCTTGGGCTCAAGTGATCTTCTTGCTTCAGCTTCCCAAGTAGCAGGGACTACAGGCATCCACCACAATGTCTGGCTAGTTATTCTATTTTTAGTAGAGATGGGGTCTCACTCTTGCTCAGGCTAGTCTCAAACTCCTGAGCTCAAGCAATTAGGCCTCCCAAAATGCTAGAATTATAGGTGTGAGCCACTGTGCCCGGCCTACATTACTACATTTATAATTATGAAATCCAGGAAGTTTAACATTGACATAATACTTTCATTTGTTGTAAGTTCCATGTTTAAATTTTTCAAATTGTCCTAACGATATCCTTCATGGTAATTTTTTTTTCTAATCCAGCATCCAGATTGGGATTCTGCATTGCAGTTAGTAATCGTGCACTTTGATCTTCTGTAACCTGGAACAATTCCTGAACCTTCCACTGTTGTCATGTCATTGGTATTTTTAAGAATGCAAGCCAGTTGTTTTGTAGCATGTTTCTCAGTTTGCATCTGCTGGTTGTTTTCTCATGATTTGATTCTATCGCAGGCACTTTGGGAGGAATTTTACATTAATAATGATGCTACCTTTTGGTGTATCATATAGAAATCAGGTTCCCATTATTGGTGATGCTAAGTTGAATCAAGTTCATTTGATTCAGGTGGGGAATCCCAGATTTCTTCACTGTAGTTGTCAAGTTCCTCCCTGTAAATAATCTCTAAGGAGATACTCTGAGAGTATGTAAAGATCCCATTCCAATTAAATTACAAACCAATGGCTTTAACATCCATTGATGGTTTTCCTTTTAGTAAATAAATATTACTATGATGTTTGCAACATGGTACATTGTCTGACTCCCTTATTCCTTCTGCATTTCTTAATTGACATTTCACTATAAAGAGCTTTCTTTTTAATTCCTGCTCCCCACTTCCCATCACCTTGATTTTCTTTCTTCGTACGAATTCCAGAAAGTGAGAAATTCCCCCCAGCATCACTCAGTCCAAGTTAATCTCTGTTAGACCACAGAAATAGCAATCACTGAAAGTCTTTTGACTGCCAGAGATTCTGTATGAACAGTCCTTGGACTTGAAGCTACATGTAGGATATCTGTGGGGCATGAGAGGGTGGGGGAATAACATAATCCTTTTGTTAAATATTCAGGGAATACATGAGTACAATAAACAGGTTAGTAAGAGGGCCGTGTATATTTGGAAATAGTCTTCTGTTTTGTTTAGTTTTTTAATGAATAATTGGCATGGCAAACAATTATGTTGCTCTCTCCAGAGCTATTTCCATTCAAATGAACAAGCATTTCATACAATTTTCATTTAGTTTCTTCCTAATGATCTAAAAAAGTACTCTGCCCCGAATTTGATTGTTGCTGTTAACTAAAAAGTAGACATTAGCTTGCAATACACACATAAAATATGAGTGAGGAAATCTGAATATATTAATATTTTGATGTAAACATGGAGTAGATGCTGTGTTTGATACTCATCCGCCAGTGCCTCAGCACTCAGTTACATCCTCTCAGGGAATCTCCTTCAGCTGAAAAGAGTCACTCTACCTTCCTTCCGGGGACAGCCTGCAGTCAGGACTGGACGAGACGGAGCTGTACTGACTAACCCCAGTGAAGACAACTCTGAAGGGCCTTTTCCACTCCAGAGCTGCCTATGGGACTGTACCACATCTCAGTCTCTCCCTCAGCCCTACTTTATTTCCTTCACTTTCCCACAGGTGTTGAGTCCCAGATCCCTCCTTGAAAAATTACTGTATGCAAAACTCCATCCCAGAGTCTGTATCCTATAGAAACTGATCTTAGTCAACGTTTGAAGAACCGGCTCTGGAGAACAGGCCTATTAATTTTTAGTGTGTTTTTGTACGTCAGTCAGAAATCTGCTTTATTTACATGATCACAGGAAGAGATAATTTGTGGTTGAATTTTTTGTTTGTTCCTCATCACAATAGAAGAATATTTTTGGAAAATGTGAAAATAAATACAACTTGGAACTCAGTTTTAAAATGGGTTACTGGTTTAATCTTATATTTAGAAACTAAAAGGTTTTCTTTATGTATTCTTTCTGTTTTGCTCTTTTCTAACCTTTAAAAACAGAGCAATAAGCATTAGAATAATGATGTGTGAAAGAGACAGACTGAAAGCTGTAGAATTGGTGACAATTAGGTAAACTTTGCCACTCTTCGGGTCCAACTATAAAAAATACTTTAAACAAAATATGTATCTTTCGTTTTTTTAATTCTAAGATTTCACATTGCTCTACAATTTAGCCACAGGTGGGAAAGTTAACTAACGAAATATTGAGTATTAAGGACTTCCCACTTTAAACAAATATACACACATTTAATTTCAAAACCACATCATGAGGTAATCATTATATCCCAATTTTAAGGACAAGAACATGGTGTCTCAGAGTAGTTAAGTAACTCTTCTAGGTCGACAAAGTGGTGAAATCAGAATTCAACTCAGATCTACCTGATTTCAGCATTCATGCTCCTGATCTAACCCTGTGGTATGGAGCTTCTGGTTTCTAAACATAAGGATGGCTGGACCAGACCAGACCAGACTCTGATTCTGGCATGACAACTGGTGAGAATTGACTTTGACTACTTTGTAGTAGCTTTTATTTAGGTTTACACTAAAGGCAAAATATACAGAAGACATTGAGATAAGCATGAGGATGTGGACATAACAGCCAGCACTCCCTTATTTTTTGTGGAGACATGCTAGAGTTTTGGAGGGCAAGCAAGTGTGAGCGAGATGTTTGCTGGGTTGGAGGCACATCAAATAGTGTACTTGCTGCCTTAATGCCCCCAGGCGTGCCAGCATTCAGCGTCAAAAACAATGTCTACTACTACTTATGGCAATAATTCTGCCACTGAGAAATCCACGTTGATGTTCCGGCATTGTACCCTTGTCTCTCTCTGGGCCACACCGTGTGGAAGTTTCATGTGTCCACTTGGGCTAGATTCTCTACAGCCTCCCTCAGGGAGTTAGGACTCAGCCAGGTGCAGTGGCTCATGCCTGTAATCTCAGCACCCTGGGAGGCCGAGGCAGGTGGATCCTCTGAGCTCCCGAGTTTAAGACCAGCCTGAGCTAGAGCATGACTCCCTGCCTCTAAAAATAGCCAGGCATTATGGCAGGTGCCCGTAGTCCCAGCTACTCAGGAGGCTGAGGCAAGAGAATTGTTTGAGCCCAGGAGTCTGAGGTTCTGGTGTGAGCTATGATGCCATGACACTCTACTGGGGGTGACAAAGTAAGACTCTGTCTCAAAAAAAGAAAGTGAAGACATCTTTGTATTGTCTTTATACATAATTATAAACTATCTTTACAGATAGTAAAGCAAAATATTAGAACAACTTAGATTGTTTACCTGGGAGAAGACAAAACAGATAATATCCTATTCTTAATTCATAAGATAAAAAAGGATAGAAGAGAATAAATCTTTTAAGCCCATTTTTTTTATTTCTTTTCTTTGATAGGAATTAGGTTTAACCCATAGAAAGAGGGACTCACATGATAAACAGATGAACAAACATGACTGTTTTCATTCTTTTTTTTTTTTAGACAGATTCTCACGTTGTCATCCTAGGTAGAGTTCTGTGGCATCATAGATCATAGCAATCTCAAATTCTTGGGCTCAAAGGATCCTCTTGCCTTAGCCTCTGGATTAGCTGAGATTACAGGCACCTTACACAATGCCCAGCTATTTTTAGAGACAGGGTCTCACTCTTGTTCAGGCTGTTCTCAAACTCCTGAGCTCAGGTGATACACCCACCTTGACCTCCCAGAGTGCTAGAATTACAGGGATGAGCCATGGCACCGGGCTGACTATTTTCATTTGTAAAAATTATATTTTTTGTTATAAATGTAATGTATATCATGTAGGAAATTAGGAAAATATGGATGAACATAAAAAGAGAATAAAAGCTGCTTAAATTCTTTTTTTTTTTTTTTTTTTTTTTGCAGTTTTTGTCTGGGACCAGGTTTGAATCCACCACCTCCAGTATATGGGGCTGGCACCCTACTCCTTGAGCACTGTCCAAGGCTGCTTAGATTCTAATTACTAAAAGGTAATTACTTTAACCTTTTGGTGTATTTTTTTCCTTCTTTTCAATTTTGAATAGCTAATACATTGACATGGTCCCAAAATCAGAAACTAACAAGAGCATACCCCAGTCACCTAGGCATGAAGTTCCGCCACCTAGAAGCCACCAAGGTACATTTCTTATGTATCTGTCCAAATCATTGCAGAGATAATTTGTGTATATGAAAATAGACACATACATTTCCTTTTTTCTTTTCTTCAAAAAGATAGCATTCTATACACATTGTTATGCAATCTGCTTTTTCCACTTAAGCATAGATCTTGGAGATCTTTCATACCAATCCATAAGAAGCTTTCTCATTTTTTTAATCATTGTTTATTATACAGTTGTATAGCTATGCCATGATTTATCTGAGAAATTTCCTTTTCATGAATATTCATGTTTTTTCAAATCTTTTGCAGTTACGAATAACACTTCAGTAAACTATCCTATTTCTATGTAATTTCTCCCCCTATGTGAGAATAACGTTCAGCTATATACCTAATGTGAAATTACTGGGTCAAAAAATGTTGTAATGGATATTGCCTAATTGCCCTCAAGAAAGATTCTGAATTCTTTTTTTAATTCACATTTTCTTTTAGCACTTATTAAAACAAAAAGTGTTTATTAATTTACTTCTAGTATCTTTTTTTTTTTTTTTTTGTAGTTTTTGGCCAGGGCTGGGTTTGAACCCACCACCTCTGGCATATGGGCCTGGCACCCTACCCCTTTGAGCCACAGGCACCACCCCTTATTAATTTACTTCTAGAGAAAAATGACACAATCATGGAACATCACCCCACTAGCATTTTAATAAGTTAATCAGACACAGAAACAGTGTACGCTCAACCACATGGACACACAGAGTTATCAAACTGAGAGGGCAAGAGCTTTTCTCTCTGAACTTTGAAAGGTGTTATCCGACACAGACTGTTGTGGGAATGGATGAGCAGATACTCAGCTGCTTACTCAGAAGTGGGGTTCATTATTTCTCCACTCATCCATTCAGCAAAGGTTTATTGAGTGTCTGCTATGTACTAGATAGAATACTAGACCTGGGATAGATTTTGCAGACACAAGAGTAGGTGAGGAAAAAAAAAAACAATGGAAAAATGTTGAGACAAAATTAGTCAGTGATTAATACCGCTACATTTAAGTTGAGCAGAACAGATGGTGACAGGCAGCCCAGAAAAACAGATACAGAAAGTTGCCCCAAGTGAAAAATTCCATAGCTCATCTCAGAGCAGTGGTCGCAGATGATATGATTGTATATCTGGAAAACACTAGAGATTCTACTACAAAACTCTTAGAAGTGATCAAGGAATACAGCAGCGTCTCAGGTTACAAAATCAACATTCATAAAGCAGTAGCCTTTATATATACCAACAATAGTCAAGTTGAAAAAACAGTTAAGTACTTTATTCCATTCACAGTAGTGCCAAAGAAGATGAAATATTTGGGAGTTTATCTTACAAAAGATGCGAAAGATCTCTATAAAGAGAACTATGAAACTCTAAGAAAAGAAATAGCTAAAAATGTTAACAAATGGAAAAACATACCAAGCTCATGGCTGGGAAGAATCAACATTGTTAAAATGTGCATACTACCCAAAGCAATATATAATTTTAACGCAATCCCTATTAAAGCTCCACTGTCATACTTTAAAGATCTTGAAAAAACAATACTTCATTTTATACGGAATCAGAAAAAACCTCAAATAGCCAAGACATTACTCAGAAATAAAAACACAGCAGGAGGAGTCACACTACCAGACCTCAGACTATACTATAAATTGATAGTGATCAAAAAAGCATGGTACTGGCACAAAAACAGAGAAGTAGATGTCTGGAACAGAATAGAGAACCAAGAGATGAATCCAGCTACTTACCGTTATTTAATCTTTGACAAGCTAATTAAAAACATTCAGTGGGGAAAAGATTCCCTATTTAACAAATGGTGCTGGGTGAACTGGCTGGCAACCTGTAGAAGACTGAAACTGGACCCACACCTTTCACCATTAACTAAGATAGACTCTCTCTGGATTAAAGATTTAAACTTA
>CAUYPK010170821.1:0-11038 GCA_963574355.1 Loris lydekkerianus
TCTCTCCTCAGAGGTCCCTCCTCAGAAGCAGCATAACAAAATCCAAACTTGGCAAAGAGCCACAGTATACAAAATAATGATAAGAGGCAAAGAGCCGCATTCATTTTGGCCGGGAGCCGCGTGTTCGCCACCCCTGCTCTATGGTACTAGCATGTAAATAAATTTACTTGTTTGCTAATCAGGCAATCTTTCTGTAAAGTGTAAATGTGATCTAGCCATGAATGAAGTGTACTTAGACCTTGAACTCCATTTACCTTGTACAGTAGGAAAAGTTCAACCCAAGGATGTTTTGGCAACCCCTGAAGAGGTGGGCATGTCCCTATGTCCATGGAGAAAATAAAGTTTAATTTACTTTTTTCCAAGTAGAACCATACAGGTAACAAAATATGGATGAAAAGTGAGTATAGACAACAATAAACAAACAAACAAACAAAAAAAAAAACAGAGAGGCCCCAAGGAAGTGAGTGGGACACCTCGGATGCAGCAGCCATTAATTAGCGTCACTAACCTTTGCGTGCCCAGATTGAAAATGATGGTGGGAATTTGAGAAGAAGAACCCAAGGGGACTTGAGCTAAAAATTGACACAAGTATGTTTTGTAAACCCAGGGGTCCCAGGGTAACACTGTATAAGTGAAGGCCCCACACAAAGCCATGGAGAAGGGACCAGGGACGTGCTCTCTACTTCTGTCCCCAACCCCTGGGTTGCAGGCCAGCACTGGCCTGTGGCCTTTTGGGAACTGGGCCACACAGCAGAAGGTGAATGGCAGGCCAGAAGCAAAGCTTCATCTCTATGTACTGCCGCTCCCATTACTCACATCACAGGCTGAGCTCCACCTCCTGTCAGATAAGCAGCAGCAGCATTAGATTCTCACAGGAGCACAAATCTTACTGCAAACTGTGCATGGAAGGACCCTAGGTTTCATACTACTTATAAGAATCTAATGCATGATGATGTGAGATGGAGACATAAGTCACTTGAATATCCTGAAACTACCCCACTCCTGGTCTGTGGAAAAATTGCCTTCCATGAAACTGGCCCCTGGTGCCTAAAAGGTTTTGGAGCACTGCTGCATGACACATGGATGCTCCACAGGACACATGGGGGCTGGAATAGGCAGCTGTGGAGTGAGGCTACCCAGCAGAGACCTGGCTGTATGTCACCAGAAGTGCTAGAAGAAAACAGCAAGTGGGGGGAAATGCACAATTGCTGTGTCATAATGTCTTGGATTGTTCATTATTAGTGCATAACACTGCAATTAATTTCTGTGCATTGGTCATATGTCCTGAAACTTTGCTGAATGTGTTTATTAGTTTTCATCATTTTTTGTTGTTGTTGTTGTTGTTGTTTTTTTTGGGGGGGGGCGGAAGTCTTTAAGGTTTTCTTCATGTATCTCTGTGAACAGAGATAATTTTACTTCTTTTCCAATTTTGAAAAGAATGCTTTTGTTTCTTTTTCTTGTCTAAGTGTTCTGGGTAGAACTTTCGGAACTTGGTTCACTATGAAAGTTTTGAGATAGACTATATATGTCCATTATTTCACTTCCAAGAAACACAGTCAACATCATTCTTTCTGATTCACTTGTACAAGTTTCAACTTGATTGGCTTACAGGTGTTGGTAGGAGGGCTTCATTTGTTTCTGCCTGCATGGATTTTCTGTTTCTTGATTTTTTTTGTGTGTCTGGAAACTTTGTAATCCCCCCACATACTATGTTGAATAGAAGTGATGAAAGCAGGTGTGCTCGCCTTATTCCTGATCTTAGAGGAAAAGTTTTCAGTTTTTCAAAATTGAGTATGGAGTTAACTGTGGGGCCGTCATATACAGCCTTTATTATAAAGTGGTTTCCTCATTTCTTGAATGTTTCCACTATAAATGGATATTGAATTATGTCACACGCTTTTTCTGTATCAATTGAATGATCATGTGGTTTTATTTCTTCAGTCTATTAATGTGGTGCCTTACACTGATAGATTTTTACATGTTGAATGAATAGATCAACACAATTGATTAAACCTTAGCTAGAACAACTAAGAGAAAAGGAGAGAAAACAACTAAAATCAGAAATAAAAAAGCATACTCATAACTTATTTTACAAAAACAAAAATAATTGTAAGGGAATATTATGGACAATTGTGTGTCAACAACTCAGATAACCCAGTGAAATGAATAAATTCATAGAAACATAGAAACTACCAGGACTCAATCACAAATAAACAGAAATCTGTATAAAACCTAAACTAGTAAGAAGATCACATCAGTAGTCAATAACCTCCAAACAAAGAAAACTCAGGAGCAAATGGCTTCAGTGGCAAATTCTATCAAACAATTATAGAAGAATTAATGCCAATCCTTCTCAAACTTTTCCAAAAGATTGAAGAGGAGAGAACACTTTCTAATTTATTCTGTGGATCCATACTACCGTGACAGCAAAACCAGACAAAGGAACTATAAGAAAACTACAAACCAATGTTGCTGATGGATATTTGGGCAAAAATTCTGAATTATGTATAGCAAATTGAATTCAATAGCATATGAAAAGGATTATACGTCATGGCCAGGTGGGATTCATTCTTGGACTTAAGGATAAATCAACTTGGCTACATCGCTAGGTGCCCAGATTAAACATTATCTCTGGGTGTGTCTGTGAAGATGTGTCTAGATAAGATCAACACATGAACTGGTGGACTTAGCAAAGCAGACAGCCTTCCTTTGGGAGTGGGTGGGTATCATCTCTTCTGTTGAGGACATGAATAGAACAAAAGGTGGAGGAAGGTTACATTTGCTCCTTTTTCTTCCTGTCTAGTTGCTTGAGCTTGTACATCAGCATTCTCTTGACCTTAGACCGAGGTTAATATCATCAGCTCCCCGAATTCTCAATCCTATGAACATGGGTATGTGAACTGTGGTACAGCCTTCATTATCACAGGTGCCAATATCTCATAATACATCTCCTTTTATAAATATTTACCTCTATCATCTATCTATGTAATCTATCATCTCCAATTGGTTCTGTTTCTCTGGAGAACCCTAACTAATACAAATTTAACCACATACAAAAGCTTTACTAATTTATAGCTTTGCCCTTTATGTTATTTGATAGCACAAATTCCATCTTTATAATATTACTAGATGTTCATTAACATAGATTTATAACTGCTTAGTATGCATTTGTCTTTTGAATTCTATAAAAATGAAAAGTGGAGTTATAAACTAAAATTATAAAGAAATAATTTTTTCTATTTATCCATAAATTTATTTTTAATAAAGAATTATAAACTTATGTATGACTTCAAGTTTCTGTCTAGTGTCTTTTCACCTCAACTTAAAGAGCTCATATTAGCTTTTCTTGTTGGACAGCTCTATGGAAAGAACTCCCTCAGCTTTTGTTTAGGAATGTACTAATTTTTTCTTCATTTTCAAAAGATAGTTTTGCCATATATAAATTTCTTGGCTGACAGTTTTCATTTTTTCCTTGGAACTTTAAATACGTCATCTCATTCCTTGTGGCTCATAAAGTTTCTGCTGAGAAATCTACTTATGGAGGCTGTCTTGCACATGATGAGTCAGTTTTCCTCTTACTGCTTTCAAGATACTTCATATTTGGCTTTTGACTATTTGATTATGATGTGTTTGGATGTAGTTCTAGATGTATTTATCCTACTTAGGGTTCACTAAGCTTCTTTGATTTGTATAATATATCCATGTCTTTCTTCTAATTTGAGAAGTTTTCAGCCATTATTTCTGCAAATAATCTCCCTGGCTCTTTCTCCCTCTCTCTTTTCCTTCTGCAATTCTTATAATGCATATGATGATTTATTTGATGGTGTCTCATAAGTCCCTTAGGCTCTATTCACATTTCTTCATTCTTTTTTCTTTTTGCTCCTCAAACTCAATAATTTCTAATGACTTGTCATTATGTTTGACTATTCCTTCTGCCTGTCCACTGACTCTCTAGTGAATTTTTAATTTAGTTATTATATGGTTCACCTCAAGAAATATACAATGTTTCTCATTTAGTCAATAGGTATTTGTTATAGACTGATTTTTTATGTCCCTGAAAACCATATGTTGAATCCCTAACCTCCAATGTGATGGTATTTGAGATCTGTAGATGTAATTACAGTTAGGTTACATAATGAGTGTGGTGCTCTCAAGAAAGATTAGTGCCCTTATAAAAAAAAACACCAGAGAGCTGCACTCTCTCCAACGCTCCCACCTGCACCTGCCCTGTGAGGACACAGCAATGTGGTGGCTGTCTACAAACCAAGAAGGGCACCCTCACCAGAAACTGACCATGCTGGTACCTTTATCTTAGACTTCTAGCCTAAAGAATTGTGAAAAAAAGAATTTCTGTTGAATAAACACCAGGGTATGGTATTCTGTCACAGCAGCTTACACAAGACACTACTTATTGAGTGTCTTTCTGTATGCACAGTACTAGGGTTGATGCGGAGAATGAAAGGAAAATAAGACATAGTCCCGGTTCTCAAGAATCACAGAGTCTAACTTGGAAAACTGAAATGTAAACCAATAATTTCAATACAAAATGACTAATGCTTCAGCAGAACAAAACAGCAATCCATGAAATTACAGAGGAGGAAGCCTTTAAATCTGCTACCATCAGGTGGCTCTATTTCATGTTTGAATGTCCTTAAGCCTCTTACAATCCCCACTTTCTGAGGTACTGTATAACGATGAGTTTACATGTCATGAGTTTTAAGCTGTTTTCCTTCCTTCACATGAGTGGGAGGCTTTGTATGTTCTTCCCAGTTTAGCATTTGACTTAACCTTGGGACAGTTCAGCCTCCCTAGCTTTTAGTTTCTCAGTTTCTCCATCTGTAAATTGACTAGCCAACAATGATATAACGCTCAAAATGAGGATAAAATACAGGCAGTAAGACTTGTGTTTTATAAAAATGGTAAAAATGGTGTGGGTGATGAATAACAAATACTACAATCAAAACGGCCGATTCTCTAAGTTTCAAGTTATTGTTGAGTCACCCAGGGTGTACTGTATTCACTTACATTATTCAGCTCTTCTATTTCTCTGATGATTAGGGACAATAAGCAATTTTTTCATGTTTTTGTTGGGCTGGCTAGCCATGTGTAGAAAACTGAAACTGAAACTACACCTCCCACCACTTACAAAAATTGACTCTTGCTGGACAAAAGATTTAATTTCAGACACAAACAATAAAAATTCCAGAGGAAAGTGTGCAACAAACTTTCGGCAAAATCAGTCTGGCAAAAGATTTTATGAAGAAGACCCCCTTGGCAATTGTGGCAACACCAAATAATCAATAAATGGGACACAAATCAAGCTAAAAAGCTTCTGCACAGCCAAGGGCACAAGAACTAAAGCAAATAGACAGCCTTCAGAATGGGAGCAGATATTTGCATGTTATAACAAAGGGCTGATAACTAGAATCTACAGAGAACTCAAACTAGTCCACAAGAAAAGAACAAACTATATCATTTATAAAGGGCAAAAGACATATATACTTTTAATTCTCAGCACTGAATTAAATAAATGACATCAGTGGTCTGACTAGTTTGATATATTTTGGTATATCTCACCCTTCAATGATGGTGTTATCAAAGACTACTGATGTCATTTATTTAGGTCAGTGCTAAAGGATATCTAGGTATCTATACATGATATATAAAAGGATACACACACACACGTAGATAGAGAACAATACACAGAATATATGTACAGGCAAACCTCACTTTTTTTGTTCCTTTATATCACTTCACAGATACTATATTTTTCACAGATTGAAGCTTTTTTGGCAAACTTGTGCCATTTTTCTAATACCATGTGCTCAGTTGGGGGCCCTGTGTCACTTTCTGGTAATTCTCACAATATTCCAATTATTATTATTATTATTATTATTACTGTTACTATCACTATTATAATTATTTTGGAGTACTGTGAACTATGCCCATATAAGATGATGAACTTAATCGATTATTGCTGTGAGCATTCTGACTTTTCCACTGACCAGCTATTCCTTCATCGCTCTATTTCACTATGGAACTCTCTATTTCATGAGGCACAACAATATTGAAATTAGGCCATTCAATAAGCCTACAAAGGCATCTACTTATTCAAATGAAGAGTCACACATCTTTGACTTTAAGCCAAAATCTGGATATGACTGTGACAAAGGCACGTCAAAAGCTGACATAGGCCAAAATATAGGCCTCTTCTGCCAGTTTACTAATTTGTGAATACAAAAGAAAAGTTCTTCAAGGAAATTAAAAGTCCTATTCCAGTGGATATATAAATGATAAGAAAGCAAAATGACCTATTGCTGATAGTAAGAAATATTTAGCAGTGTAGATACATGATCAACTGAGCCACAACTTTTTCATGAGCCAAAGCTTAATCCAAGATAAAACCATAACTCTTTCTAATTCTGTTAAGGCTGATAGGAGTGAAGAAACTTCAGAAGAAAAGCTTGGATGTAGCAGATGTTGGTTCATGAGGTATAAAGGGAGAAGCTCTCTCCATAAGGTAGAAGTACAAAGTAACACAGCAAGTGCTGATGTAGAAGTGGCAGGAAGTTACCCAGAAAATATAGTTAAGACAACTGATGACAGTGGCTGTACTAAACAACATATTTTCAATGTAAATGAAATGCCCTTCTATAGGAAATAGATGCCGTCTAGGACTTCCCCAGCCAGAAAGTCGATGTTTGCCTTCTAAACTTCAAAGAATAGGCTGACACTTTTTCTCAGGGCCTAATGTAGCTGGTGACTTATAGTTGAAGCCATACTTATTGACCATTCTGAAAAACTAGTGCCTTTAAGAATTATGCCAAATCTATTCTGCCTGTGCTTTCTAAATGGAAGAAAAAAGCCTGTAGGACAGCGCATTTTTTTTTAACAAAACGGTTTACTAAATGTTTTAAGCCCACCATTGAAACCTGCTACTCGTGAAAAAAAAAAAAAAAAGATTCCTTTCAAATATCACAGTTCATTGACAATGCATCTGATCACCCAAGAGCTCTGATGAAGACGTATGAGGAGATTAATGTTGCTTTCATGCCTGCTAACACACCATCCATCATGTAGTCTAAAGATCAAAAAATAATTTTAACTTTTAAGAAATACATATTTTGGGCTCAGAGCCTGTGGCTTGGTGGCTGGAGTGCCAGCCACATATACTGGAACTGGAGGGTTTGACGTGTTTGAACCCAGCCCAGGCCTGCTAAACAACAACAACAACTACAACCAAAAAAAAAAAAAAATAGCCAGGTGTTGTGGCGGGCGCCTGTAGTCCCAGCTACCTGGGAGGCTGAGGCAAGAGAATCACTTAAGCCCAAGAGTTGGAGGTTGCTGTGAGCTGTGACTCCACAGAACTCTACCAAGAGCAATATTATGAGACTCTGTCTCAAAAAACAAACAAACAAACAAAAAAACAAAAAAAAAAAAACATATTTTGTAGGGCTATAATTGCCAAAGATAGTGATTCCTCTGATGGATGAGGGCAAAGTAGGTTGAAAATCGATTTTAAAGTTTTTCAAATTGATTCTATTTGAAAATTGAAAATCTGTTGTACAATTCGCCATTGTAGATTCCATTAAAGACATTGGCGATGTATAGGAGGAGGTCAAAATATCAACATGAAGAGGACTTTGGCGGAAAATGATCACAATCCTCAGGTATGATTCTGGAAGATTCAAGATTTTGGTGAAGGAAGTCACTGCAGATGTGGTAGAAATAATAAGAAAACATACTTAGAAGTGGAGCCTAAAATGTGGCTTAACTGCGTTTTCATGATAAAACCTGAGCACAGATTCTGGATAAGCAAAGAAAGTGTTTTCTTGAGTTGGAATCTACTCTTGGTGAAGATGCTATGGACAGTTTTGAAACGACAAAGAGGATATAGGAAATTCCAAAAACTTTGCTGATAACATAGCAGCAGAGTTTGAGAGAACTGACTCCAATTTTGACAGAGATTGTAGTATGTGTAAAATGCTGTCAAATAGCACCACATGCTACAAATAAATCTTTTGTGAAAAGAAGAGTCAATCGATGCAGCATACTTAATTGATGGCTTATTTTAAGAGGTCATCACAGCCACCCCAATCTTCAGTAAACACCACCATGATCAGTCAACAACCATTAACATCAAGGCAGTGCCCTCCACCAGCAAAAAGATTATGACTAAGTAAACTGTTAGATGATCCTTAGCATTTTTTATTAATGAAGTACTTTTTGTACTTTTGTTTGTTTGTTTGTTTGATTTTTTGAGAGAGAGATTCTTACTCTGTTGCTCCAGGCTAGACTGCTATGATTTCAGGTCACAGTAACCTCAAACCCCTGGCTCAAACAATCCACTTGCCTCAGCCCCCCTGAACAGCTGAGACTACAGGCTTCTCCCACCATATCCAGCTAGCTTTTCTATTTTTAGTAGAAATGAGGTCTTGCTCTTGCTCAGGCTGGTCTCAGACTCCTGAGCTCAGACAATCCACCCACCTCAACCTCTTAGAGTGCTAGAATTACAGTTGTGACCCACAATGCCCAGCTTATAAAGTACTATAAATTAAAGTATATTATTTTCTTAGACATAATCCTATTATATAGTCTTAATAAATTGCTGTATCATTTAAATATAACTTTCGCATGCATAGGCAAACAATTTTGTGTGACTCTCTTAATGCAATATTTACTTTATCACAGTTCTCTAGAATTGAACCTCCAATATTTTTCAGATATGATTGTATTCTTTATAAATTCTTTATATATCCTTGCACATTATACACACACACAAATATAAACACAGTGGGAGAGACTAAGAAGAAGAGAGAGATATGCAAAGTCAGTGTTGAAAGTATCCATGAGAAAAGAGTTTTCTGGTCAATAATTCTAAATTTCTTTCTAAAAAGATAGATCTTCCAAGAACCTAAGTTATGTTTCTTATTATCTTTGGACGTAGGGAATCTTTGATGTTTAAATAAATTGGTCACATCACTTAGAAAACATCTGATGATATATTTTTTGCTTTTGTTTGTGGTTAAAATATGTCAGAACAACCCAGACTTGATGATGGCAGTGAAGATTTTTGCTATGACATGTCAGATGAGTAAGTCAGTTTGAAGTCTGGAAGAAGGGAGCCTTTGACAGATCTCTTTGGGACACAAAGGTTTATGCTAACGAAACAGGAAAATTATAGAAAGGTATCAAAATGTATGAGAGGGCAGGCATACAATATTTAGTTCAATTGAATTTGCAGACAAATACTATGTTGAAAAACATGTTCATATTTTCAGAAGTAAATGCTGTACTAGCTTGAAAATTTGAAAAGGTCCATTAAAAAGAGAAAGTTTATTGGAGCTTCTTTCCTTTTTTTTTTTTTTGAGACAGAATCTCAAGCTGATGCTCTGGGTAGAGTGATGTGGTGTCACGGTTCACAGCAACCTCCAACTCTTGGGCTCAAACGATTCTCTTGCCTCAGTTTTTCTATTTTAGTAGAGACAGGGGTCTCTCTCTTGCTCAGGCTGGTCTCAAACTTGTGTGCTCAGGCAATCCACCTGCCTTGGCTTCCTAGAGTGCTGAGATTACAGGCGTGAGCCACCTCACCCAGCAGGAAGTTTCTTTCTTAACAGGAATGCAGAATGCCACATACCATTAAATGCTGGCCCTTTCTCATTTTTCCTGGATATCATCTGATTCCCAGTTTTGTAGATTTTGCTATGAGCGCATGAGATTCATAGAAAAGGTGAAAATATTTAGCTGACTAACAACCTCTTTATACTCATTGGGACTTTATTAACGTTGATTTGTTTCTGAGTGTTCTTCCCTGAAGTACTTTCTATTGCACAAGTCTGAAGGCTTTTTACCATGGACTCCCTGTAATGAAACAATACGTTCTTAAAATCACTTGTACTGCAGAAATGTTATCACTTAAAATCACTTGAACTGCAGAAATATTTAGGAGATTGTTCTTCTGCCTCTCTCTTGTCCAGCTACATAACCATTCATCAGCTTTGTCAATGTTGTAGAGACAGTACTACAAAAGAGGAAATTGGTCACTTTCGCAATTTGTTGGCGTCTAAGCAAAGAGTACACTGGAAACAAAGTGAATATAAACATTTCTTCCAATGATCCTGAATTTCCATTTTTCTAGAACTTTCTTCATCATGGACGAACAATGAACAGTTCATTCTTCTACTTAATTAAATTGTATGTCTGAACATTAGCTCCACAGCTCTGTACAGGAGCTCTCCAAGGATAGGACAAAAGGAGACAGAATGAGAAAGGGAAGCATTTCTTTCCTCTTTCCTGACTTCAAACAAAATTAAGTGGGTTTTGTTTTGTTTTCTATTTAAATTTAAAAACCTCGTTGCATGGATGTAGGAGGCTTTCACAGTAATCCTTGTGAGAAATGTTGGCTCTTCAGACCAGGGAAACAATCTTGGATTTGGAGTTAAAGTTGCAACTGATCCTGGATTTGGCATCCAATATTCACTTGACACTCAGTAAGTCACGTTTAAACCACTTTAAACTTTAGAATATTCGAGACCCAGCAGGGGCTGGGGATCAGCCCTGTCTGCCGAACTTAGTCCACAGGAGGCAACCACTCTCGTGCTGTGGATGCCCTCAGAGCTGGGGATTCTGCACCCTGTCCCACCACACAACCCAAACCGAGGGTCAACACCACTACTGGCTAAGCACAGGTTGCCAAACTTCTTTCTTGGCTCAGCTCCCCACCTTAGGCTTCATAGAGTCTGATTCCATTGTTTTTCTTCCTCTACTCAGGAACTCTGCCAAGGATTGCCACCAATCAGCCATCTTCCGAGGTACTTCCTTTTTTTTTTTTTTTTTTGAATTTATTTATTTTTTTATTGTGGAGAAGGGGCAGGGAAAAAAGGCGGGGGAAGAGGTGAGTGACAGGGTCGGGCCAGTGGCATGGTACCACATTGGCTGTATCTAGGTAGAGGCAGTTTCAGGCCGGGCCTTGCTGAGTCATTGCTACGCGGAAGTAGCTCGATGGATCTACTTCTAGTCAGGCTTGGGAAGTTGCACT
>CAUYPK010170827.1:0-53231 GCA_963574355.1 Loris lydekkerianus
AACAAGTTCGACTACGCGCTCGGAGATCGCTCCTCAGAGGTCCCTCCTCAGAAGCAACATAACAAAATCCAAACTTGGCAAAGAGCCACAGTATACAAAATAATGATAAGAGGCAAAGAGCCAAAATTCATTTTGGCCGGGAGCCGCATGCGGCTCTAGCTGCATGTTCGCCACCCCTGGTGTAAGCTATGAAAGTATTTACTCAGGAAGTTGTACCCAATTCCTTTTTCCAAATAGTGAACTTACTAGAGATAGGGACCATATCTTATATAGGTACTAGCTTGTATGTCTCACCTAGAAGATGACCAAGCACTAGGCTGCTCAATAAATGCTTGTGAATGTAAAATAAAAATAACACAGTCTAGCTGGGCAATCAAGCAGAACTGAATGTTCCACTTAGTTCGTTGTCTTAAGGAGGGAAAACGTCAGAACACTTTCCATTTCCTATAATTTTATGTGTTTTCTTCTATAAAAGATGTAAGTGAAGTTATAATGAACCAAAAATAAGTAGAACTAGAATGAATATTTGTTGTTAAAAGCACACATAAGAACTATTAAAGTAGACTATATTCTTGATCTGTAATCATAGCCATATTCATGAAAGGCTTAGTCAGGGATGTAAACATGTTTGACTTGCCCCAAAGGAATAAAGCAACTCTGAACTCTGTATCTTGCAAATGGCACTTTAAAAAAGTCAAAGCCTGTCAATATAAGAAAGATGCAGCCTTTTCATTAATTCAAAAATGCTTAGACCCAATGGCGAATTGTGATTCCAGACTACAAGATTGGTTCATAAAAGTTAGTAAAGCTAGCATAATGTCAATTATGTGATTGAATATTGATCCCTAGCTCTACCTTGGTTCCAGACTCATTTGCAAAAGATACAGGGCTAAAAAGTAATTCAATCATTCTTCCTATGTATGCTAAACATTATTCAAAGCACTAGAAGTACAACATTGAAAAACATAAGCAAGGTCTCTGCTCTCGGGGAGTTTAATATTCTACTGGAGTAAGACACACAAGCAATCAGATGCATTGTAATTGTAATGATCATAGAATAAGTGATAGTCCAGACAAGTATTGGGACACTATGAGAACGTAGAATATTTAACTCAGAGTGAGGTATCTAGCAAGCCCTTCCTGAGAAATTATTCTAAACTTATATGATGGGTGAAATTGACCCAGCAGTGAGGTAGGTAGAGAGTTAGAGGAATAGTGGTAAAGAATATCCCAAGGAAAGGAAACAAATATGAAGGCCCTGGAGTGGAAACAATTGGGGAAAAGAATTGGAATTTCGGATGGAATGAATGACTTTCTAGGAAAGTCTGTATTTACCGAAAATAATTCAAAAAATAGAAAGCATGAATGACATAAAATTATGCTTAAAAGGTAGGTAGAAGTGACAAACATAAAGGGCTTTGTTGGTTGTGCTAAAGATTTTGAACCATGTTAATGATTTTACAGTGATGTGACATTTCAAAAGGACCTTGAGCAAGATAATAGAAGTTGGACATTCCTAACCCAAAATTCTGAAATCTGAAACTCTAAATTTTGAAACTTTTTGAATACTGACATGATGCCATAAGTGGAAAATTCCACACATAAAATACTTCACACAAACTTTGTTTCATGCCCAAAATTATTAAAAATATTGTACAAAATTACTTTCAATCTATGTCTATAAATTATATATGAAGAATAAATGAATTTCATGTTCAGACTTGGGTCCCATCCCCAAGATATCTCATTATGTATATGCAAATATTCTGAAATTTGCATATACATAATGCAAAATCCAAAATTTAAAACACTTCTGGTCCCAGCATTTTAAATAAAGGGTCCTTAGCCTGTGGCATAATCAAATTTATTTTTCCTAAAAACTATCATGTGTTATTGTATAAAAACCCAAGATAAGAGCAATATCAAAAGCAGCTTTCCCAGTTGGGGTACAATCCACAACTTTCCTTCCCTGTGCTTTCATTTGTAGGGGAGCACCATGCAATACAATAACTAACACCTATAATAATTCTGTTGGTGATACATTAGAGCCTTTGAATAGTCAGGAAAGGCTAAATAATTTTGCAGTAATGAACAACCTCCAAACTTCCATGATTTAAACAATAAAAATTAGATTTTTGTTTATGATACGTGTTCATCTTGGGTCAACTGGTATACTTTGCTAATATGTCATCCATATTCCAGGATGCAACCTGACAGAGCAGCTATGATCTGGAGTGTTACTCATTGCTGGGGAATTGATTTAGGATTACTGAAATCAAATACTACACTAACTTCTAGTCACTTCTTACATCAAGGGGTGATGGAGAAGTGCAGTCCTATAATACAACTGAAAAGAGGAGAATCAAATTATTTATGGAAAAATACAGCCTGTATAATCGACGAAAATATTTGCAAACCATACATCTGATAAGGGTCTGGTATCCAGAATGTCTAAAGAATTCTTGAAACTCAATGAAAAGGGCAAACCACCCAGTTCAAAAAATGGGCAAAGGATTTGAACAGACATTTCTTTCTGGACATTATCCTTCCCTCTGAATGGGAGCTTCTGTCAGAGGCTGGCTCCAGTCAGCTATCTTGAACACACATTTCTTTAAAGAGGATGTACAAATGGCCCAAAAAAGAAATAAAACACATAAAAAGATGCTCAACATCATTAGTCACTAGGAAAATGCAAATCAAAACCACAATGAGATACCACTTCACACTCACTAGGATGGCTAGGATCTAAAAACAAAAAGAAAAATTGAAAATAACAAGTGTTGGCAAGAATGTGAAGAAATTGGAACCTTTGTATGTTGCTGGTAAGAATGTAAAATAGCCTCTGAGGTTCCTTAATGAGTTAAATGTAGAGTTACCAAGTGATCCAGCAATTTCCCTCTTAGGTTTATACTGAAAGAATTGAAAAACAGATACTCAAATACATGTACACACATGTTCATAGCAGCACTATTCACAGTAGTCAAAAGGTAGAAACAACCTAAATGTCCATCAACTAATGAATAGATGAACAAATTCTGATATATACATACAGTAGAATATTAGACACAAAAAAGAATAAAGTGCTGATAACATACTATGATGTAGTTACACTTGAAAACCTGCTAAGTGAAATAAATAAGATACAAACGGTTGCTTATTATGTTACTCCATTTATGTAAAATATCCAGAATAAATAAATCCATAAGAGGTAGAAAACAGATTGATGTTGCTAAGGTTGGGGAGAAGAAGAAATGAGGATTTACTGCCTCATGACTAAGAGGTTTCTTTTGAGGGATGATGAAAATGTTTTGGAAATAGATAGAAATTGTAGTTGCACAACATTGGAATGTACAAAATGTCACTGAATTATTCACTGTAAAAAATGATTAATTTTGGGCAGCACCGGTGGCTCAAAGGAGTGGGGCACTAGCCCCATATCCCGGAGGTGGTGGGTTCAAACCCAGCCCCAGCCAAAAACTGCAAAAAAAAAAGACTAACTTTATGTCACATGAATTTCCCCTCAATAAAAAAAAGTGTTTTTTAATTGTTTTAATTTTTTTTTTTTTTTTTTTTTTTGAGACAGAGCCTCAAGCTGTTGCCCTGGGTAGAGTCCTGTGGCATCACATCTCACAGCAACCTCCAACTCCTGGGCTCAAGCGATTCTCCTGCCTCCACCTCCCAAGTAGCTGGGACTACAGGCGCCCGCCACAACACCTGGCTATTTTTTGGTTGCAGCCGTCATTGTTGTTTGGTGGGCCCGGGCTGGATTCAAACCCACCAGCTCAGTTGTATGTGGCTGGCGCCTTAGCTGCTTGAGCCACAGGTGCTGAGCCAATGAAAAAAAATATTTACAATAGACCTAATGACTGCGCACCCTCTTTAAAAATATCTGTCATGAGGGGGCTTGTAGGATATCCGGAAATATTTGTTTAAGGTAAAACACATTTTAGAATGTAATGTGACCTTTTAAAGACCAGTTTCTCATAGCCATCATCCCCATCTACCTTTGTAGTTCTTTTGCCTCATATAACAACATCGGATATCTTCACACATATTTATATCTTTTAAATTTCTCTTCACAAAGATCAAAATCAGCAAGAAACATTTCCCAAATACTCACTCCCTGAAGATCATTAGGTCTTTCATGGCAACAGCAGTCTTGTCCCTTTGTACAGAGATCAGCATGGTTGCCATCTGAATATTTAAGAGCCAGAGTTAGCAGAGTATTTGTTATAATTCTTCAAGGAGGAACTGGCTTTTGATAGGGGTTAGAATTATCAGAACCTCTCAGATCTTGCCCAGAGTGCTTGTTCTGTGTTTTTTAAATGATATATTGACCAGCCCTAAAAAGGAGCCATCAAAGTAGCTAAGAAATAAAGAAGGTTAAGTATGCCTGCTACAGAAAGGAGAACAGGCAACCATTACAATTTTAGGCTGCAGAAGGTTCATGCTATTCAGATCTTAATATGCCTTCTGATTAAGAGCATACTGATAGAAGTCTGATCACTTAAGGTCACTCAGCATTGCACTTTCTTCCCAGAGATGTTTGATAGTGTGGTTGAGTTATGAAATTCAAGTTTTTTTTTTTGTTTGTTTGCAAAATAAAATAAAAGATATCAATAGTTAAACTGTTAGAACAGGTTAAAATAATTGGTCTAATAGTTCCCCAGTCACTGTCCTTTTCACATCTAAGTTGACACTGCTGACAATGGAATTTTCTATATCAGACTTCTCCACCTCAGCAAGTAATACACAGAATCATTCAAGAGAGGTGGCTTAAGCAATACTTGACCTTGCATCTACTACCAACTCCATGCAAAGCAATATGGGTGTTAGAGAGCAATAGGTCCAAAAGGGTATAGGCTTGAGAAAACAATGGGTGATGATTTCTTTTTCAAGCAGAATAACAAAGGCATAAGGATAGATGGAATCAGGCAATGATGTGACCTGAAAGGGGAGGGAAGTGAAAAGAAACAGAGAAAGGCTAGTGCTAAGAGATTTTTGAAATTTTGAAACTTATTAAATGGGGTACAAACCCAGGTTCTACTATTTTCTCACTGTATGATCTTGGACTTTACCCTTCTGTGCCTCAGCTTCTTCATCTATAAAATAGAAATATAATAGTGTCTACCTCATAGGGTTATTATGAGGAATAAATAAAGTTAATTAGTGCAAAATGCTTAGGACAGCAGTTCACAAACTTTCTCATGCTTTGGAGTAACCTGGAGGGGCTTATTAAAACAGAGTGCTGGATTCCATCCCCAGAGTTTCTGGTTTAGTAGTCTAGGGTGGATCTCTAGAATGTGCATTTCTAACAGTTTCCTAGATGATGCTGACAGCACTAGTCTAGGGATCACACTTCATAAACTACCAGGTTAGTATTATGCATGGCACATGGTAAGTTAGGAATCACTATTTTATAAAATTGTAACAAATACATTTTTTAGTCATTTACTACATGCCAGCCACTGTAGGAATTATTTTATATGTATTGCCTCACTTAAGCATCACAACTCTCTTAAGAAGGTACTGTGACCAGTACCTGATCACAGATGAAGAAATTAACATCCAGAGGGGTTGGGGAAATTGGCCAAAGCCCTGTAGCTTGTAAGTGGCAGAGATGCAAATTAACCCAATCTGTCTAACTGCAGAGATTATACAGGTGACTGCTCAAATCTGTTACTGTCTTCCATCTCAGTGGTGCTCTGACCCTCCCGCAGGTATCTTTATGTTGTTCTCTTTGGCACCTGGGAACTACTCTCCTTGCCAGGCTGTACTAGACTTTTGAATTTTTTTTCTTTCCCATTATCTCCCTTCTTATCTTCTCTACCTGCTAACCCCGATTGGAAAGTACATGTCCAAAATACATCACCTATACCTGGAATGTTTCTCTCTCCTTTCTAACATAAATGTTTCTTGTTTTCTATTTTTTCATTAATAACTAGTTCACATGTCATGTTTAGAAACTCCTCCCTGCTCACACCTCCCTCTCTCTCTTTTTCTCTCTCTTAACCCAAGAGTTAATCACACTCTTCTTTTAAGAACCTAGTATAGTGACTAAGGACACAGGACTGAATTTGAACTCTAAACCTACCTTTGCTACTTACTAGCTGTATGACCTTGAAGAAGTTATTTCTCTGGGCCTCAGTCTTTTTTTTTTTATTGAAAAATGTTTTTATTACATCATAGCTGTGTACATTAATGCATTTATGGGGTACAATGTGCTGATTTTATATATAATTTGAAGGGGCCTCAGTCTTTTTATCTATAAAATGGCTATAATAATAGTGCCTACTTCAGGATTGTTGTATGGATCGAATGCATTTATCCATGTAAAATACTTCACATACTATCAAGAGATATACTGTGAAATAAAGAAAACATTCAAAACATTTTTTATACTGTCTTTATAATATAGTCTATACCTAAAGCCTATATGCAAAACATCACCTTATCATTTCACTGTATTGTAATCATCTGGTTCCTTATCATGTCCTTTGCTAGGGCTAGGAGCTCCCCAAGGAGTCCTTTGCCTCTGTAGTCTTTAGACCAATGGTTCTCAAAGTATTATCCCTGCTTGTCACTCATTGCTTGAGTTCATGGTCTAGGTGATGGGCCTGGGTTCATAGCATACTGGGACCCCATTGCTCTGACTTTGGACCATGACCTCTATCAGTACTCTCAGCATAATGTGATTTTTGAGATACTCTGTAAAGGGTAGGTACTTAAAAAAAACTTTTTTTAATGAACTATGTTAGTGATTCTCAAAGTGTATTCTTTGTACTAGCAGCAGCAGCATCGGAGAACTTATTAGTTCGGAAACTCTGTCAATCATTAAAAAACAAATAATCCAATTAAAACATGGGCAAAGGTTCTGAAGAGACATTTTCCAAAATAAGAGATACAAATGGCCAGCAAGGATATGAAAACTGTTCAACATCACTAATCATCATAGAAATACAAATTAAAACCATAACAAGATATCACTTCACACCTGTTAAATGGCTATTATAAAAAAGAAAACAAAAGTCAGTTGTGGTTGCTCTCACTTGTCATCCTAGCACTTTGGGAGGCCGAGGTGGGTGAATTGCTTGAGCTCAGGAGTTCGAGACCAGCCTAAACAAGAGCAAGACCCCCGTCTCTACTAAAACCAGAAAAACTAGCCAAGCATTGCAGTGGGTGCCTGTAGTCCCAGCTACTTGAGAGGCTGAGGCAGGAGGATCTCTGGAGTCCAAGAGTTTGAAGTTGCTGTGAGCTACGATGACACCACAGCACTCTACTCAGGGCAACAGAATAAGACTCTGTCTCAAAAAAAAGAAAAAAAACATAGAGAGGCTCGGCGCCTGTGACTCAAGAGGCTAAGGCACCAACCACGTACACCTGAGCTGGTGGGTTCGAATCCAGCCTGGGCCCGCCGAACAACAATGACGGCTGCAACCAAAAAATAGCTGGGCACTGTGGCAGGCGCCTGTAGTCCCAGCTACTTGGGAAGTGAAGGCAAGAGAATCGCTTGAGCCCATGAGTTGGAGGTTGCTGTGAGCTGTGATGCTATGGCACTCTACCCAGGGCGACAGCTTGAGGCTCTGCCTCAAAAAAAAAAAAAAAAAAAAAGAGAGAGAGAGAGAGAAGACAAGTGCTGGAGAGCATGTTTGTGAACCAAAGGGAACCTTTCACAGTGTTGGTGGGAATGTAAATTAGTGTAGCCATTATGAAAATAGTATGGTAATGCCTCAAAAATTAAAAAAAAAACTACTATGTGACCCAGTAATCACACAGCTGGGTATATATCCAAAGGAAAGAAAATCAACATGTCAAGAAGATACCTACATTCCCATGTTCATTGCAACATTATTCACAACAGCCAAGATATAAAATCAACCTAAGTGCCCATCAACAGATGAATGGATAAAAAACCAAAATATATATGCACATTGGAATACAATTCTGCTATAAAAAAGAATGAAATTCTGCTATTTGTGGCAACATGGATGAATGTGGCAGGCATTGTGTTAAGTGAAATAAGGCAGACACAGAAAGACAAATACTACAGGATCTCACCTATATATTGACTCTATAAAAGTTGACCTCATAGAAGTAGAGAGTAGAATGCTAAGTTGCCAAGAGCTGAGAGTAGAGAGGTTGGGGAGATATTAATGAAAGGATACATAATTTCTGTTAGATGAGAGAAATGAGTTCAAGATACCTCTTGCACAATTTGGTGACTAGTGAATAATAAGCTGTATTTTTGACAGTTGACAAAAGGGTAAATATTAAGTGTACTCAACAGAAAAAAATAAGTGTGTGAAGTAATGCATATGTTAATTAGCTCCATCTACTCATTCCTCAGTGTATACCTATTTCAAAACATGTACATGATAAATATAAATCATTTGCATTTGTCAATTAAAATAAATAAATAATGTTAAGAAAAAGAAATTCTGGGGGAGGGACCCAGCAATCTGTGTCTTATTAAGTCCTATGCTGAAGTTTGAGAACCCTGCTTTATCATGCCTGGCTTAATAAACAACTTATTTCTTAAGGGACTACTCTCCATTAGCTTTCTTTTTTTCCCCCAAAGCATATTGTTTTTGAGATATTTCTTGGGTCATACTCCAGTAACATCACAGTTAAATAGAAATTACTAGACTCAGAGTTCATATCAAGGTTATGATGAAAAGAAAATATGGATCTCAATATTGTACATAATATCCTTAAACTCATGGAGTATTGAGCAGGCTGAAATTTTCTAAGACTCTGCTATTCCTAGGAAGGAAAATATCATTTTTAACCATCCTTATCACAATTAATAAGGCATCAGAAGACTAAAGAAAAACAAGCCTCTCTTGACAACAACAAAAAACACCCTTCTTTGTGCTAAGCTAAGACAATTTCCCATTGATTGCAAGATATCTCTTAATCACATATTTAACTCCTCTATTGAATTGTACTGCCTATTTATGCATCCACACAATTACTGACAACTGTGGAGAATTTTAACTCCTTGAGAGAGCTTCAGAGGCATACCCTTAGTGGAAAAACAAAAGTGGCAACTTTATCAAACTACCCTAGACTTCATTTTCACACTGCAATGTGTTCAGTACTCTCTAAAGCTCCTCAAAACCATGAGAACCATGAGAATTATATGCTTTGTTTGCATATAATGTAAGCAAGATTCTGGGCTGGTGAGGCTGCAAAACTTCATTCTTTAAGGAGGCTTCAGAGAATATTGAATGGGGAGTTAGGGTGCCTGGATTCTACTTTAGCTACGTGACCTTGAGAAAATCACTCCCCTCCCCTTTGCCACATGTCTCCACCTATAAAATAAAGAAGTTTAGACATGTCTTCTCTGAAGTTTCTGGATGGTCTGGAGGTCAAAATTCAAAGTGATAGTAAAGCCTGATATAACCTTGTAAATAGAACTACAATAACATGACAGGTCTTGCTACAGGCTAGGTAGAAACCACTAGAGATCAGTACAGACATTATTAGGCTGATGATAGAGGTGGATACTCCCTGAGTTTAGCCAACTTCTTGAGGAGAGGTTGGACAAACATTGACTTCAAGACCAGTTAGATTAACCCTCTCTGTTATGGAGCATCTAAGATCATGCTTGTAATTTCTAAACTCATTTTAATAAATTCTGATCATCTCGAGGTGTCTAACATGCTTAGACATCTCTTTAAAATGGTAATAATCGCATAGCCAGAGGTTATGAAAGTAGTGTGACTCCCTAGAGGACATCTGGAACCATATAGGACTTCCTAAGGAGCCTCTCAGTTTGACACAGCAACTCTCTCTTCACTATTCAGGCCATTGTGACTTAGAACGTGCTTCCACCTCAAAGGCCTATGAAGCATAGACAGTCATGATTGTCACCTCTGCCAGTGGAGCAGGTGCCAGAATGACAAGCTATTTTTTTTTTCATATTCTTTGGTGAACTGTAAAACATTCTCTATGACCTCTCAGGTATCTAACAGGGATCCCGAAAATATCTTTGAATCTGGAAAACTTTTAGATCACTGAGTATATAAAGTAAAGGTTCATATTACTGACGTATTAATCAATGCATCTTACTTGTAACATCCATTCTTAATCATAGTTTTTCAGAAATGATAACCAACATAAGAGAGTGTTTCTAATTCACTCCTTGAAAGGAAATAGTGATCCATCAATCCATTATCCATAACATTTCATATTTAAAATCATAATATTAATATTACTGATAAAACGATGCTGGAGATACGTCAAGAATTGCAATTTGCTGTCCATGGCGACATTAATTGGCTCATTCTATGGCATTTTCTACTGCTACCTTAACTTCTAAATATTTGTTTTAGTACACAGTTATAAGTTTGATGTTTCCTGATTTTGCATGCCTGATTTTGGATCATTACCCTTGTTTTACTGTTGGTTTTCATATTTAAATTCCAAGGACTTTTTTAAAGCTAGTAAATACTAAAACAGCTTCAAGATGAACATAAGCATCTGAGCGCCCCGGGATTTGGCAGTTAGACAAACAAATACAGTCTAAGCAGATGCTTTAACAGCCAGGGGAGGCCTTAGGCAGAACAGAGTACTCAGCCTACAGGAGATGCTGGCAGAGCCCAGAGACTATCATTTCCTAGCTTGTAAGAAGCCTAATCCCCCAATGTTATGCCTCCAGCTTGGGAGGTTTTATTTCAGGCCTCAAAATAGGTTCCCATAGCTTTGTCTCACTTCTCCCAAACCTCTGCCTGAAATGCCCCATCCCCTAGAGACCTATGCCAAGAAAATCAAATGGGGAAGCACAAACTCAAAGCAGAAATGAAATCCCAAAAGTCTAAAAACACTTCCATGAATTTTAAAATGAGCTGACATTTGTAGAGCTCTTCTTATTTGCCAGGCACTGTGCCAAGTGCTTTACATAGATTATCTAATGCAATCCCCATAGCCATCTAGGAGGTAGACACTACTGTGTCCCATGATATCAACAGGGAAATTCAGGATGAGGGAAGTTGAGTGTCTTGCTCAAGGTCACAGAGATAATAAGGGACTGAACTAGAGTATGAAGTCAAAGAGTCTGACACCACATCCCACGTTCCTAACCCCTATATGGCACTGCCTGGGTGTAGCATGTGGGAGATGCAGCTGTGGGGGTCACTTTTGCAGGACTGCTAATGGTAAAACCTGTCACAGGTGTGCCTGAAGCACTTGAGCTATGTACATTCACTGCCTGTGCCTCACATTCAGACCAGCCCATGGCCCAAATGGCTATGTCACTATCTCTAGAGCATAGCTGTTTTGGGAGAGGTAATTCTGCCAAGCACAACTCAGCAGATAAAAACCATTACAGTCAAAAATTGGCCTGACAGGACACCAGGTGGCAAGAAATAAGGAAAAAAATCAGCAAAGGCCTGGATGATTTGAGGGGAGCCTGAGGGTCTGTGGGAGGCAGAGAATAAATAGCTTCTACTCATCATTTGCCAAATGCACCTAGGGAAAGTCTCGTTAAAAAAAAAAAAAATCTAGCCAACACACCAATAAGCAGGTGAATAAGTGGCAGCTAGCAGGTGTACAAAACCATAAAAAAAAAAAATCCTGCTTTTCCTGCACAGTCCCATCCTTGATGACTGTTCTTGCTGACTGTATCCTAGCATGCCAAGATTATTTCAGCGCCTGCCCTTTGAGACATAATTATCCTCCTCAGAGGAGTCCAGAGACTCTGAGTCAGGAAGAGATTCACAGGTCACCATGCTATTCTCCTCACAGTCAAGGAAGCAGTGCAAGTAGAAGTAAGTGGATCAGGAAGAAAGAGTGGTGCAAATGCGAAAAGAACGCTCCCGAGAACCCAAGGTGACAGTGGCTTCCCAAGGAGGCCCATGTCTTTTTCACATGTTTCATATGACACATTGAAATTTGTGCCATGAACATTATATCCAGTTTGCTTTAGTTGTGGGCATGTATGTTAGTGGGCAGTGGCATTGTGCAACTGCATTTTTATCTCTAGGTTTAACCTACTTTGATTCACTGTAATGTTTCTTGGGCATCACTCTGCCCTACATAGCTCAGTTCTTATGTCATGGAGAACACAGGGAACATCATCCACTTCTGTCTCTTGGAAGCTCGTGGCTCTCTGGCTCATATGCGGTGCTCCATTTATTCACTCGTTGACTGCCAGGCATTGTAGTAAGGCACTACCAAGACTACAAATTGTAATTAGACACGGCCCCTGCCCTCAAAGGGGAGAGAAAGCTATAATAAAATGTTTCCCATATTCGAATGTTCCCAAGTCTCAGAAACTAAAAGATGAGGCCTGTATCTCTGCATTTTACTCCCACCTGCTGAAGCAGGAGTGTCAGGTTCTGTGTCAATATGTTGGAGTTCTTAGCAAAAAGGCACTTTGAGTTTTTACTTATATCCCACCCCTTGCTCTTTATGGGGCTTAGACACGTGCTAAATGGGGAGCTGAAGTGAGAGCTAAATCCAAGTGGCACAGAGGAGATCAGGGTCATGAACCCAAGTCTACTTGAATTCAGGACCTGAACTCCTTACTGGTTTTTTTTTTTTTTTTTGTTTGTTTGTTTGTTTTGTTTTGTTTTGAGACAGAGTCTCACTCTGTCACCCTGGGTAGAGTGCTATGGTACAACCTTAACCTCTAGGGCTCACGTAATCCTCTTGCCTCAGCCTCCTCAGTAACTGGGACAGCCGTTACCTATCACAAAGCCCAGTTAATTTTTAGTAGAGACAGGTTCTCACGCTTGCTCAGGCTGGTCTCAAGCTCCTGAGCTCAAGCAATCCACCTGCCTTGGCCTCCCAGAGTGCTAGGATTACAGGCACGAGCCTCAGCACCAGCCAGGATCTGAACTCTCTTAATCATTGAATTGTTACTCTCCCCACAAATTTAGAGTTTTGCTTATTTGTGAATGTGAATTTTCCAGTGGCGATCATTTTATCCTTCCATTTACACATTTCAAGCTTGATTTAGGAGCATAGGTATACAGGAAACCAGAAGAGAAGTAACAACAACAAAAAATTAAAGTCCTAACAAACAAACAAACAAACAAACAAACAAAAAATTAAAGTCCATACTCCTATCAAGCCAAGTTTACAATCTCCCTCAGCTGTGCAAACTCAGAGTCCGGCTCTTTGCAAGGCACTTTCCAGTTCGGAGGGTGGAGAATTCCCAGAATTTGCAAGCAGAGACTCTACACACTGAAGCGCCAGCTACCAAGTACAAAGTACTCTACAAGCTGTTCTCTACTTTTATTTTTAGACTCTTCTGTATAATAGTGGTAGCTGAGGCTGCCTATAATCCCTTCTTAGAATACATTCTGCCCTATTTTTCTCCCCTAAGACTATAGTTTCAAATTCATCTAATTACTTCCTTATGCAGCATTAAATCACAGTGGCTTCAAAATGGAGATGACTCAGTGAGTTTAATTATTCCCTAATGTGCCTCACTGTGGCAAAGGTGTGTTCATTACCTAAGTAACCATTTTAAAGGACAGCAAGTGTTTTCGTTTATTTTTATTTGGTTTTGTTTTATGAAGATAGAGTATAAGATTTATCTGACTTTTATACCTTGAGTTGCCATGGTTTTCAAGTAGTGGTATGCTATAGCAAAATTAGTCACACTAACGCACTCAGAATCTTTTCCCTTGTCTTTTTGTAAAGAAAGAGAAAAGTCAGATTTTAGGGAAATTGGATCACCTACCCCCTTCTCAAGCTGGCATACCTCAATCACTTGTTTTTTCACAAAAAGCATTGATTTGTTGGTAAATACTAGTCCTACTCATTGTGGGATTAAGCTAGAATATAGCAACACATGAGTTAAAATAAGAGCAAGACAGAGTGAAGTATGGGAAAAGAAAACTAGTTGGTCTTTTATCTTTGACCCATGACTATTTGAAAAAGCAAAATTTTATTTCTCTTTGAGTCCTGCCAATTTCTCATCCTTTTGTTATTTCTGCTAAAGTAGAATATAGTACAGCTTCAAAGAGAACATTCTCTAATTCTCTCTAAAACAAAATGGCCATCTTTTAATTTTCAGGTATTATTTCTTTCCCACATGCAGTAATGAATCCACAGCTGGAAGCTCTTTTTTTTTTTTTCCTTCCTGTTTTGTCTTACCAACAGGCAGACTTTCTGGAAAAGCTTTGTATATCTGCTTTGAATGGCCTTTTAGTTGGCCAACCCACTCAGCACGGCACTAGACACAGCATGATGAAGGACTGGTGGTCTATGGAAGTAAGGCCTTATCATTCAAGAGGAATTTGCTCATTTCAGTTTTAGTTTGTCCAATCTTTTGTCCTTGTAATTTACTAAAGCAAAAATCACATGTAGCAAGGAAGTTATGTTGAATTGAATCTATTTAAGGGAATAGGGCTCTACTGAGACCAAAGAGCGGACTGGAGTTGGGAGGGCAGTGTGCAGTAGGCCACATTCATTCATGCTACACTCTTGGCCCCACATAGTAGGGCCTGACTACTTCTGCCCTTTCATGGCTCTTTCACTAAAGTGCCACAATCCTTTAGCCCTTACAAAGGCAACAAAGGGCACTATGAAAGTGGAGGTTCTTAGATTAAGAATCCTCACAGGCTGATCACTACCACAGAACTACATTGTCTTATTAATTGGAGACCTGCCTTTGTTCATCTCTAACTTGGGGACTCTCAGCTTTCTCATCCTTAAAATGAGAAAATTGGACAAAAGAAGATCTCTGAGGTAGCTTGCAGCTCTAGCATTCTGTGTTTTTCTCTTCATTTCTTCCTTTGGTTTGAAGCAAACCTGTGAGCCCAGGGGAATGTCTGGTTAGTGCCTCTTCCAAAAGGCATCTGGGCTATACAAGGCAGTAAGGCTCTGCACATATGACCTGATCATATGTCTGTCTTCTTTCCCTAGGCAATGAACTACTATCCTCACCAAAACTCTATGCAAATATATTTATCCTCCAGGGATAACTGTAAGCCGTGTTAGGTCACTCTTCCAATCTGTATTTTTTTTTTTTTTTTTAGCTTTACATGTCCCAGGAAATATTGGTAGTCACTTCTTTTTATACCTTCTATTCAAAAAGTACTAATTAAATACCTGCTGTGTTCCAATATCAGATTGGAGGTCCTGGCAGATTGAAGATATGGCTCTCAAGAAATATATCTCAAGAAACATAAACACACATACTCCTTGGGGAGAGATGAAATTTACACAGGAAATAGTGTACATGGGCCAACATTTGTAAATGGATTGGATCCAACACAATTAAATGACATATTATGTAATAGAGGCTATATGTACCATGGGCCATCAATAAGGAAAGAAGGGTTGTAATCGTTTAAGGAAGACTTCACGAAGGAAATAAGATTATAGTTGGCTCTTGAATGATAGGAGACAAATAGATGGAAAAGTGGATAGGGCCTTACAAGATGGGGTTGCAACCAGAGAAAAGATACTATCTTACTTAAGGTTCCTCTGTTTCAAGAAACAGAAACCACACAGAGCTTTGCTACTCACATGTGCTCCTTAGACAGTAGAATCAACACCATCCTGGAAAGTGTTGGAAATGAAGTGTCTCAAGCCCAACTATTGAATCACAATCTAATTTTTTTTTTTTTAGATAGAGCTTCAAGCTGTCACCCTGGGTAGAGTGCTGTGGCATCACAGCTCACAGCAACCTCCAACTCTTGGGCTCAAGCGATTCTCCTGCCTCAGCCTCCCAAGTAGCTGGGACTCCAGGCACCTGCCACAATGCCCGGCTATATTTTGGTTGCAGCCATCATTGTTGTTTGGCAGGCCACGCTGGATTCGAACCTGCCAGCTCAGCTGTATGTGGCTGGTGCCTTAGCAGCCTGAGCTTCAGGCGCTGAGCCACAATCTAAATTTTAACAAGATCTGTATGTAGGTCATATGAACATTACAATTTGTGCAACATTGGAGAAGGGTAACTGTTCTCAGCCTTGGATATACCTGGGGAAGTTTTTAAAAGTACTGTATCTCATTTCCACTGATGTAGAGCTGACTTAAATAGTGGGAAGGGGAGGGGTGTGATTATCAAAATATCACTAAAATCTTTCTTCAAATTATTGAAGAACCAATACAAAGAGACAAAGAACCAAGGTAGCTACAGAGAGATCTCAGGTGCCTTTCATGAATCTTCTCTCCAAAGCAATGCTTCTCAATTTTAACAGCTACCTCTACCAGGGGTGTCCAACCTTTTGGCTTTTCTGCACCACACTGGAAGATTTGTCTTGGGTCATGTGTTAAATACACAAACACTAATGGAAGTTGATAAGCAAATAAATAAATACATAAATAAGATCTATGCATAATTTTTGTAATATCTGCCACCACAGGTAAGCCAAAAAGTCCTCACATAGTCCCCATGCAGCCCATAGGCTGCAGGTTTGACACCCTTCTATCAATCAGCTATGGATAAAAGATAGAAATGACTATTTTACATCCAGGATCATTTTCAGAGAAGGGAAAGTTCTCAGTGGAACAAGTGAATTACACAGTGTTTACTATTAGCACAAGGACAAAAATGGACATGAGATTCTCTTTTGTTTTGTGGTGGCAAAAAAAAAAAAAAAGCATGAGGCGTGCAGAGGATGCCAAGCAGACCAATCAGACTAAAACAGAGAGCAAGAATTGATACTTCCTTTCATTTAAAAACTTGGCTTAAAATTAAAAAATAAATTTAAAAACGCTTCTTGGCTTAGATAACAGTGATTGTACTTTTACTTCTATTCAATCTCATCAGATCTTTGCTTCATTTACTTCTTTTAAAATATATGTAAATGGTTAATTAAAACAATGAAATCCTAACATTACAAAAAACTGTACAAAGAAAAGTAAGTCAGCCTTGTACCCTAGACTATCAGCACTTTTTTTTTCTTTTTTGAGTCACAGTGTCACTCAGTCACCTTGGGGTTGAGTGCTGTGGCATCATAGCTGACAGCAACCTCAAACTCCTGGGCTTAAGTGACCTTCTTGTCTCAGCCTACCGAGTAGCTGGGACTACAGGCACCCGCCACAACGCTCAGCTATTTTTAGAGACAGGGTCTCCCTATTGCTCAGGCTGGTCTCGAACTCGTGAACTCAAGCGATCTCCCTGCCTTGGCCTCGCAGAGTGCTAGGATTATAAGCGTAAGCCACTTCACTTGGCCTTTATCAGCACTTCTCACAGCGCCCATCTTCCCAGATTTCCTGCACCACGGTAAGTCTCTCACATTTACTGTTTTGCAAAGACTAATGATTCTGCCTCTGAATTTGATGCAACAAACATGGAGAGTTTTCATAATCAGATGATTATGGGAAGATATTCCAGCAAATAAATGATATGTTAGCCATTTGAAATGGAAACGTAACTAGATCAAATTAGCATCATAATACCAACTTACACATGTATCACAGGACTTTAAATTTTGAAAAGTGCTCTCCTAGGCATTGGAACATTTGATCTTCATATTGATTCTGTGAATCTCTACAAGTATCAAGTATCTTCCCTCAAATAAGCCATTTCTGAGGTTCCAGAGAGATTATGATTTGTCCCATAACCATGTTTCTCACCAAAATAAAGGGCCTTCTGTGGGTGCCTTACACGTATCACAGGTAAAATTGAAGTCTAGTCAAATACTTATTTTCAATACTTCTAGGAGCCATCTTGCCCCTGACTACAAAATCCTACCTGGGTTACCTACTAGGGAAGTATATCCAACCCCTTTCTCCAGTTAGTACGTTCCTTGAGTTTTCCAAGGCCCAGCTACTCTGATTAACTAACCAAGCTCAGGCGATGATGGTAATACCTCGCACTTAACTAGAATTTTCCAGTTTTTCAAGAAGTTTCATGTCCAAATAAGTACCCATTCAACAACTACCATAAGATATACACAAACGTATCATAAAGAGTTGAAATTTATCAAACTACACACACAAAAATACAGACCATACATGGTGCCATTTGTGGTCAAGAGAAATATAAACAGATGTAAAGATCTGATACTAAATTATAACTGCATAACACACTAACTGTACATACTGTACTACTGTAATAACTTCATAGCCACCTCACTGCTTTTGCAGTGAGCTCAAGTATTTCAAGTATCTGCTTAAAACACTGTGTGACGCTAATCATCTCCACATGAGCAGTTAGTCTTTTCAGTAAATTGCGTATCACAATAAAAAATGATCTCTCGTGGTTCTTGCGTATTTTTCATCGCGTTTAGTGCAATACCATAAACTTTGAATAACATCAGGGGACCCGTACAAAGCGCACTAGTAATGCCTGAAGTGCTCCCAAGAAGCACAGAAAAGTCATGACATTACAAGAAAAGGTTGAATTGCTTGATATGTACCGTCGATTGAGGTCTTTAGCGGCGGTTGCCTACCATTTTCCATAGACGATTCATCTTGTAAACAGACAATGTAAACATACAGCATCAACAAATGCACTACAATACTGTACCTGTATTTTTTTCTTCCTTACAATTTTCTTAATAATGTTTTTTTCTCTAGTTTATGTTATCATAAGAGTCCAGTATATAATACATATAACATACAGAACAATGTCTTAATTGACTGTTTATGTCGTTTTGAAGCTTCCATTCATCAGTAGGATATTAAGTTTGGAGGAAATAAAAAGTCATATGGAGATTTTCAGCTGTGTGTGAGTGGGAGGGTCCTTGTTCTTAACCCCCACCCCACCCCCATTGTTCAAGGGTCAACTGTATTTTGTCTTTGTAAACAAGTCATGAAATTGTGCAATGTAAGGTTTATCGTGTCTATTTCTTAGTTAAGGAAATTAAAATTTATTTAAGTGAAGTGATAATGGGTCACTTCATGCAATAACTTGCCCAGATTATTCATTTGCAATTATACAGAGGCTTCTTCCAGCGGGGCTATTCTTGAGACACTTTGGCAGGCTAAGGATCAGGCTGAATTTGGGGACAGGCAGTCATTTTATGCTCTTCAAATCAGAACAGGGCTTGCCATCCCATTCTCAGACTTCTAAAGGGGTATGAAGGAATCCTTTTAAGGTCTATAAAAAGAAAACATCATTATTGGGAACCAGTAATACTAAATGCAGTAAGTATAAAGCAACTTTATTAGGTTACTTGACAGTATGCACCATCACTTGCTCCTGAATAATAAGCAACACTCATTCATTAAAACGAATACTCTTTGGTGAAATCCTAACCTATTTTTTGCTTAGCCCAGTGCATTTTTAATGTAACAGAGTTAGAAAAAATTAATTCACATGTGCTAAAATCATTACATTTTTATATTCAACAGTGTCTGATATATAGAATCTATAAAACTTGTGTTATTACAAACTGATAGGCTGTGATGGTGCATAATAAAGTTAAACCAATGTTCACAGGCATGATTCATAACCCTAGGGCAAAAAACCCAAACTCCTTAGTGAAATAATCTGCTCCAAAGGAAAAGGTTGAACATGTCTTCATAGCCCACCGAAGAGTCTCTCAGGTGTCCTAGAATCTAGAATCCCCTTCAGGATGGAGTCTGAATTAATCTAGGTCTTTAGCAAAAAGAAGGGCCCCTAAACTCCCAGTCCCAAGTAAGGTCAGGGACCAATGGGCTGTTGTCCTTAAATTACACTGCACACAGCAAAGATAATTCTTATTATTGTTCCATTTAATAATAGCTAACATACAGTGTTAACCATGTGCCAACCTACATTTCAGACATTTTACATGGACTAATTAGTTTAATTCTCATAGCAATTTTACAAGGACAAGTGCTGTGCATTAGGGCTTATACATAGCATTGTACAAGTATGTTTAGGCTTATACATGTAAGTCTAGGCCTGCCATAACAAAATATCTAGCTTAAACAACTGAAATTTATTTTCTCACCATTCTAGAGACTGAAAGTCCAAGTTCAAGGTATCAGCAGAGTTAGTTTCGTCTCAGATCTTGCTCCTTGGCTTACCCTCTTGTTGCCCCTTCACATGATCATTCCACTGCGCCATCATACCCTCCCCACCTTCCATGTTGCTGCTGCTGCTTTTTTTTTTAAATTTACTTTTTAATCTATTTTTACTTTTTTTAATTCAAATTAATATGAGGGCACAATTTTTAGGTTTCATTGTTCTTACTTCCAGGGTAAAGTTCTATTTATAGAAGAGCTCCTCACCCAGGGGGCATGTTATACACCCTCACAATGTGCACATTAGGTGAGATCCTGCCTCATGCCCTCCCTCCTTCTGTGAAAGGTCCTCCTCCCTCCCGCTTCCCTCTACCCCTGAACTAGATTATATTAGTGTTTATTGTTCTTATGAACATGTAGTTGTTTATATATTGATTTCATATTTGTATGGAGTATATTAGATATTTATTTTTCCAGTCTTGCAATACTTTACTAAGCATGTTGTTTCTTCTTGTAAGGACAATAGTCATATTGGATAAGGGTCCCACCCTAATGGGCAAATTTTAACTTAATCACTTCTTCAAAGACCTTGTTTCTAAATGTGTTTATAATTCCAAGGTACTAAGAATTGGGGATTCAGCCTTGGAATTTGGGGAGGATGCAATTCAACCCATAAAATATTTTTATTACCTTTGCTTTAGAAAAGAAGAAATGGAGGTACCAGGGTAATAGGTGACTTGTCCCAAGTAAGTAACAGAGCTGAGATTTGAACCCAAGCAATTTGGCTACTGAACTAACACACCTTTTCCCACTACACTATAGTGCTTTGTATGCTAAGAAGGTGGGGATTCCCTGCCCACCCTTGGATATCCCTTAGTAGACTGGTTTCTCTGTACAGTTTCTTACACTGTGTGGGATGGAGGCAAACCTATGATAGTTATTACCAATTGAATTTTGTTACTGTTTTGAATATGGAACATGAGGCGGGCAGGATACCATTTTTTTACCCAAAGAACAATTTATACTGAGTGACCATTCCCTGGAAGAAGATTACCTCTGAGGGATGGTCTCATCTTTCTTGTATCATAATGTCTCCATCTGGGATACAACAAATTCAGATCTCCTAAAGACCTCCCAGTGGATGGGTATGTTGAGTACTGGTCTCACTTCCTGTTCTCAGTGAGGGAGAAGAAGGAAAAAGAGGAGGACCAGCCCTATCTGAGCAGAGGATAAATGTGGCCCAAACCATCAGAAAACCATGCTTTCAAGACTGACACCATAGGGAACTGTCTGATTTCTGAATAGGTCACATTCTGGCTTGTTTGTTCAGTTACTTGAGCTGATTGTTATCAACATTGGCTGCCTTCATCCTTCCTGAAGAACTGTTTAAAACACAATCTTTCTATTTTCCTTTCCTTTCCTTTCCCCTTCTTTTTCTTCCCTTCCCTTCCCTTTCCTTTTTTTTTTTTTTTTTTTTTTTTGACCAAGTCTCATTCTATTACCCTGGGTATTACCAGCCGCAGTTAACTTAAATGGCTATTTAATGCAGGGCACTGCTGGTCAGGCCCTAACAAGGCCGGATGAGCCTATGTGCTGCCATCTGGAGATTGTTTATTTACTTCCAAGGCTACTGTCATAGATAAGTTGGGGAACTGGACCTTATGGTGGGCCAAGAACCCAGGGCACTCTATGCACCTAGTGAAGTGTTGACTAACTATGAATTTAGTCTAGAATAAAAATTCTTTGAGGATACAATCACTTTAAGATCGGAAGATATTGTGTAACTTTGTCATCTATGAAGAGGAATCTGTTCGATGAGTAATAACATTGCTGATGTTATTCTTACTTTTATTGTAAGAATAAAAAGTACCAAAGGGAAAGAGAGGGCAAAGTAGTTCTTTGAGGAGATATTCCCCCTGCTCTCCAGAATCACTGGCTTTACCGTAAATAAAAGTGAAACTGTTGATTTCTTATCTGCTTCTCCATTGATTGGCTTGGGTGACAGATGGATGGACTCCTTGGTCCAGCAACATGGGTAGAGTGATGTGGTGTCAGCTCAGAGCAACCTCAAACTCTTGGGCTCAAGAGATCCTCTTGCTTCAGTCTCCCAAGTAGCTGGGACTACAGGTGCCCGCTACAACACCTGGGTATTTTTTTAGAGACAGGGGTCTAGTTCTTGCTCAAGGTGGCCTCAAAGTCCTGAGCTCAAACCACCCACCCACCTTGGCCTCCCAGAGTACTAGGATTACAGGCGTGAACAAAAGAGAAGCTGGAGGTTGAAGAGTAATGTAGTTCCCAGGATAAAATTTACATATGCCTTAACCGTAATAAGTCTGCTTTATGGAAACATTTCACCACTGACCAGATGATTTTGAGAAATACTTATAGTAGCTTCCAAGGGCTACTACCTACTTTCAGGTTTGTGGGATAAATCCACGATCACTAACTGCTTTGAAACAATATGATCCTGTTAGATTTCCAAATGTCACACCTGAAAAATTTCTCAACATTGCCTTTTTTGGATAAAGAAATCAAGAACTCGAGAAATTAAAATTAAAACCTAGTCTGTTGCTTAACCTTAGAACTAGATATTTCTGGTTATGCTTTCCCCTCTGCCATTGATAAAAAATGACCTTCCCAATTAATCCCTGAATTTTGAAACTGAAGGAATATTAGAGATTACTCAGCCCAGCTCCTTCATAAAGTTGAGCTTTAAAATTCATATTAAATGGGGGAGAAAGCATTTAATAAGCTTTAGGGGTAAGGTGATGTCTTTTTTGTTCACTGCTGTCTCTTTTGAGCCTAGCAGAATGTTTGCCTATGGTAGGTAACCAATGAGGAGTTTCAAATGGGTAAATGATCAGAGACTCCCGTGGATGGAAAAGACCCTAAGAAAGGCCATATGGGCTCTGCGCCCTAAGCTCAGTGTTAGGGTGCCCGCCACATGAACGGGGGCTGGTGGGTTTGAACCTGGCCAGGGCCTGCTAAACAATAATGATAACTGTAACAAAATAATAGCCAGGCATTGTGGCAGGCGCCTGTAGTCCCAGCTACTTGGGAGGCTGAGGCAACAGAATTGCTTAAGCCCAAGAGTGAGGTTGCTGTGAGGTGTGACGCCATGACACTCTACCAAGGGTGACATAATGGGTCTCTGCCTCTGAAAGAAAGAAAGAAAGAAAGAAAGAAAGAAAGAGAGAGAGAGAGAGAGAGAGAGAGAGAGAGAAAGAAAGAAAGAAAGAAAGAAAGAAAGAAAGAAAGAAAGAAAGAAAGAAAGAAAGAAACTGCAATGCGATTAATTTCTCTAACTTTTTCAAAGCCGTACTAAATCCTCTACAAAATACACATTTATCCTGTTGCTAAAAGAAGACATTTTGCAACCTCTATAGTAAAGTATTCCAAACACTAATGACCTTCCCTGATCAGAACTCTTCCTTTGATAGATCTTCTGTCCCTCATTTATACCATTCCCTAGCTGATTGTTTCTTTGAAGGCCCCTGTTCACTTGCTCCTCTGTCATCTTTTTCACTAGCCTGAATTGGCTTTACTTTTTAGTCATCTCCTCGTTTCTCCTTTGGGACAGCTGAGGGTTTTTTTGTTGTTGTTCCTCTTAAATATTAAAATTATTCTGAATGTATAGAGGTCAAATATTAAAATGATTACAAAAATATAAATGAGATTTAGATAAAATCTATTTAAATGCAAATACACACCAAAATGTTAGGGAGAAGCCTTTTCTCTGTATTATAACTACTTTTGAATGGAAAGCTGGATTTGGTAAGAAGGGGAGAGTGAAGAGGATAAGTTTTTTTCTAATGTTTTCCTCCACTTTCCCACGAGTTTTTTTTTTTTGTTTGTTTGTTTGTTTCCTTACTGTCTCTGCCAGACAATTCTCTAGGAGACTGCCATTTCAAATGCACTGTTGTGCCTGTTAGCTGAACTGCAAATTGTCACCTGTCTCTCTTGGGAGTACTCCTGCCTAGTAAAACTGAAGAAAAATTCAGAAAATCATTTCTAATTACTATAGTACCAAAGCTGACCAGAAACACCACAAATCCAACCTTATTTCTCACTGGCGTGGCAGAGCCTTAAAGTTTCTTGATGAGCAACCAAGCTGATTTTTCAAAATATGCTATGGTTACCCTGAACAGGATTGCAGATTGTGGGTAAGTTGGAGGAGGTAATAAAAGAGATTTCATACCTTAATGATAACCCAACATGGGGTTTTGTTTATTTATTCAGGTTGAATGCTTCAGAGAATTGAATTTTTATTGTTTTTGTACCTTTCATTCCTAAGCCTCAATCTAATCCTATGGGGTAAAAAATATTGCATAAAGTACAGCTTGCCGGCTAATATACACACTGAGATGACAGAGTGGACACATGGTCTATCTCAGTTCTGGGTAGTTTCTTGACATCTCAGTTCTTTTGAAAACATTATTTCTGGTATTACTTTTCCTTTAATGAATAGCATCAAGTGAAAATGAAATAGTTATAGTCTTGTGAAGCGGCAAGAATATTAAGAAATTGGTTTTCTACTCTATTTTTGGTCAAAATTATATAAGATTAAAGAATCAAGTAGTACAACATAGTCCTATAATAATATAATTCTTAATAATATTAGAATAATAACTCTAATAATTCTAATTTCAAAATAGCTAGAAGAGAAGATTTAAAATGTTCCCAACACAAGGAAATGATAAATTTTTGATGTGATAGATATCCTAAATACCCTGATTTGATCATTACACGTGTTATACATGTATCATAATGTCACATGCTCCTTATAAGGATGTATAATTATTATGTATCATTAAAATAATAATAATTCTATTGTATAATACGATATGATTCTTTAGTAACTGTGATCAGAGACTCCTGTGGATGGAAAATGGATGCCCAGATAATGGTGTTCTGAGAGAGAGGGCTGGAGATCTCAATATTCAACATGAAAAATAATGGTCCCTTGACCTCTTTCATACTTTATATCTTGCTCGCTGGAGGTAATTTTCATCTATGTTAGTGATTCTTTTGATATTTAATGGTATAATGCCATTAGTGTAAATCAGAATTATCTGTTAGAAATACTACGAAAACCACATACGTGAATTCTAAATGTTCTAGTAGCAAGATTAGAAAAGTCAAAAGGAAAAGGTAAAAAATATATTATTTAACCCAATATGTCTGAAATATGACCATTTCAAGATGTAATGAATGTATAAAAATTACTGAAATATTTTTCATTTTTATACTAAGTTTTATAAATATGATTATATTACTTTGCCATTTTTTTTTAGTTTTAGATATAATCAATCAATATCCCACTATTTAATATAAGACCTAACTCTCTTTTATTTTCCCTCAACCTTACATAAACATATATACATATCTTCTTTCTATCTATTTTTCCATTCTTTCCTTATAAATCATTTTAGTTAAACCAACATAGATGGTTAATTGTTGTCTTTGTTTTTTCTCTTAGCTCCCTTTCTTTCTTTCTTTTTTTTTTTTTTGAGACAGAGTCTCACTATGTTGCTCTGGGTAGAGTGCTATGGTGTCACAGCTCACATAGCATCCACATCCACGCCAACATTTCTGGTTTTGGGATTTTGTTATGTGGGCTACTCTTACTGGGGTTAGATGATATCTCAAAGTAGTTTTGATTTGCATTTCGATCAAGAAGTAATTTCAACTTTCAAGTCTTATTAGTTCAGATATTTCCTAAGGCTATGGCTGCCACAAATCATGATAACTCTGATGTATCTGAGCAAAGTCAACTGCAAATCTTCAGGGAAGGATTCACCCTTCCAAATGCCATTAAGAATGGTTGTGATTCACGGGAGGAGGTCAAAATATCAACATGAATAGGCGTTTGGAAGAAGTTGATTCCACCCCTCATGGATCACCCCTCAGGGATTCAAGATTTTGGTGAAGGAAGTAACTACAGATGTGGTAGTAAATAGCAGGAGAACAGAATAAGAAGCAGAGCCTGAAGATGTGCCTAATTGCTGCCATCTTGTGATAAAACGAATGGATTAGGAACTGCTTATCATAGATGAGCAAAAAAAGTGGTTTCCTGAGATGGAATCTGCTCCTCGTGAAGATGCTCTGAAGATTGGTGAAAAGACAATGAAGGATTTAAAACATTACATCAACTTAGTCAATAAAGCAGAAGCAGCAGGGTTTGAGAGGATTGACTCCAATTTTGAAAGTTACACTGTGTGTACAATGATATAAATGACATTGCATGCTACAGAGAAAATCTTTCATGAAAGGAAGAGTCAACCTATATAGAAAACTTCACTGTCATCTTATTTTAAGAAATTAAGCCTGGGCAACATAGTGAGACCCCCATCTCTACCAAAAACAAGAAAATTAGCTAGTGTGGTGATGCACACTTGTAGTCCTACTTTTTCATCTTGCCTAAATAATATGAAGCCAACATCAGTGGTTCCATTTGTTTTGTATCACCATCTCTTACTTTATCTTTCCCAAACAATATTCATCCTTAATTAGTGTTTCAGTTGTGTTAACATCCTTTCCATCTCTCAGTATTTTTACTTTTTCTCCCAAATAATATTCAGCCTAAAATTAGCATTATAATTCCATTCACAGACCTTCTCTATTGCCCTAAAACTTTTGTGCACCTCTCAGTGCCCTGTCTCTGTTGGAATATAAGCCCCGCTAGTCACTTTTTGCTTTTGTCTTTCCCATAATCAGCTTGCAGATTCTCCTATAAATCCCAGGTTACCCTCTAAAATATTCTATTGTTGATAAACTTTCCTATGCTGCTAACCTTTTCCTAAGGATCCTTCGATCTCTTTGCTTCATCTAGTCTGTTAGCTCCTTGCTGATTTTATTCCTTCCATGTTCAGTCTAGATCATGAGGTCAGTTGTATCAGCTACTGTCTCACTAACATTCACGATTCCTTCCACTATGTGACCTAAATATATCGCATCTCTTCTGGCAACCCCTGAACGTGGATTAACCCAACCATCTGCTTTTTTCCAATCTGTTCTTGGGAAAGTTACATAACCTTGCTTCCTAATTTACTGCATTATTTATAAGTTAGCTGCAGCTAGTTGGGTCAATTACCCATTTCCCACAGTGGCTGTGTCAAACATTCACTACTGTCTTCAAGCCACTATTCCATGCCATCCTCCTTTCTCCCACACGACCAAGTTCTACATTTTGCTGCAAAATTAGAAGGCACCATGTATGAACTCTGTCAGAGCTCGCCTTTTCATCCTAAACTCAGCCATCTTTTCCCCCCTAACTTGGAGGAGACCCCATTTTCCCAAAGCATCCGTTTACCTATGTTTTTGATGTAGGATTTTGTTCTGTAAGTTATTGCCTTGCTTTCTGCAATTTTCTCTACTTATTTCCTCTAAAAATATGCTAAAATTTTCGGCATCTAAAAAAAAATCCCTTAGCAGGGCGCGGTGACTTATGCCTGTAATCCTGGCACTTTGGGAGGCTGAGTCAGGTGGATTGTTTGAGCTCAGGAGTTCAAGACTAGCCTGAGGAAAATGCTGTGAAGGCTATGTTAACCAGTTTGATGAAAACATTTCAAATTGTATATAAAACCAGCACATTGTACCCCATGATTGCATTAATGTACACAGCTTTAATAAAAAAATTAAAAAAAGTAAACCACAAAAAAAAAAAAAAAAAGACTAGCCTGAGCAAGAGCAAGATGCTTCCTCTACTAAAAATAGAAAAATTAGCCAGGTGTTGTGGCGGGTGCCTGTGGTCCCAGCTACTCAGGAGGCTGAGGCGAGGGGATCTTTTGAGCCAAGAGACTGAGGTTGCTGTAAGCCATGACACTACAGCACTCTATCCTATCCAGGGTGACAGAATAAGACTTTGTCTCAAAAAAAAAAAAAAAAAAAATATATATATATATATGTATATATATCCCTTAATACTGTCCTCCTACGAAACTACTGCTCTTCTACTTCTTTCCCTTAAGAATAGTCTACACTTACTATGTTTTTTAAAGTCCCATTCAACTGTCAAAATATTTGCTTTATGTAATTTCAAGGGATCTGCACTTAATAATGTTCATAGTGACCTCCTAATAGTCAATTCCAATGGGTTTTTATTTAATTAATTAATTTATCTATTTGAGACAGAGTCTCACTTTATTGCCCTGGGTAGAGTGCCATGGTGTCTCAGCTCATAGCAACCTCAAACTCTTGGGCTTGAGCGATTCTCTTGCCTCAGTCTCCCAAGTAGCTGGAACTACAGGCGCCGACAACGACACCCAGCTAGTTTTTGGTTGTAGTTGTCATTGTTGTTTGGCAGGCCCAGGCTGGATTTGAACCCACCAGCTCTGTTGTATGTGGCTGGCACCCTAGCCACTGAGCTACAGGCACCGAGCCTCTAATGGTTTTTTAATAATACTTTCTTATTTGACCTCTCTAGTGGATTGGGCATTCTTCATCACAAGCAACTTGTGTAGAAATTCTTTCATCTCTTGGATTCCATGACATCATACTCTTTTAGGTTTTTCTCCTACCTCTTTTCCCAACTCATGAAATTCTTGATGGTCTCTATTTTAGAGACAGGGTCTTGCTCTGTCACCCCAGCTGGAGTGTAGTGGTACAATCATCGCTCACTGCAGCTTTGAACTCTTGGGCTCAAATGATGCTCCCAAATCAGCCTTGAAAATATCTGGGACTACAGGCATGTGCCACTAATTGTTGTTTCTTTTTCTTTTGAGACAGTCTCGCTGTGTGGTCCACAGAAGAGTGCTATGGCTTCACAGCTCATAGCAATCTCAAACTCTTAGGCTTAAGCAATTCTCTTGCCTCAGCCTCTCGAGTACCTGGGACTACCGGCACCTGCCATACCCCCAGCTATCATTTTCTTGCAGTTGTCATTGTTGTCTAGCAGGCACAGGCTGGGTTCGAACCCACCTGCCTTGGTGTATGTGGCTGGCGCCCTACCCACCGACCTATAGGTGACTCCACTAATCGTTTTCTATTTTAAGTAGAGATGAGGGTCTCACTATGTTACCCAGGCTGGCCTCAAGTGATTTTTCCACCTCAGCTTCCCAAAGTCCTAAGATAAACATGTGAGCCACCACATATGCCCAACAATATCTCTTAATCTATTTCTTAAACATTCAGTTTCCTATTTTTTTTTCTTTTTTTGTGAAGACAGTCTCACTCTGTCACCTCAGCTATTGTGCAGTGGCATCATTGTAGCTCACTGCAACCTCAAACTTCTGGGCTCCAGCCATCCTCTTGCCTTAGCCTCCCAGTAACTGGGACTGCAAGTGCACACCACCACATTGGCTAACTTTTTTATTTTTTGTACAGACAGGGTCTTGCTCTGTCAGGCTGGTCTTGGGCTCTTGACCTCAAGAGATACTCCTGCCTTGGCCTTACAAGGATTATAGGTGGGAGCCACTTGCCTGGCCCTTATTCTTTTTAAAATTAAATTAAAATAGTTGATTTAATTATTTATTGACATATTTTCTATGCACACTTTCCAGTTATGTCATCTATTTATCTACTTTGGTGATTTTTTAAAAAAAGTTCAGTAGTGGTAAATATATGCACATTGTTGGGAAACAGAACTCTAGCACTTTGTCACCTTGTACAACTAAAACTCTATACTCACCAAACAAAACCACTCATTTTCCCTCCTCCACACCCTGATACCTATTATTCTACTTTCTCTTTCTATAAATTTGACTATTTTAGATATCTCATATAAGTGGAATCATATAGTTTTGTCTTATGCGACTGTCTTATTTCACTTAGCATGGTTGGAAGGCTCATCCACTTTGTAGCATGCAACAGGATTTCCTTCCTTTTTAAGTTTGAATAATATTCCATTATATATCACATTTGGTTTATCCACTCATTCTTTGATGGACGCTGGGGTTGTTCTACCTTTGGCTATTATGAACAGTGCTTCAATGAACATGGGTATGTAAATCTCTATCTGGGACCCTGCTTTCAATTCTTTTGTACATATACCCAGAAGTGGGATTGCTTGATGATATGGTAGTTCTATTATTAATTTTTGAAGATCTGCCATATTATTAACTTTGGTAACTTTACCACATATGTGTAGCTAACTCCCAAATTTATATCCCTTGCTTCAGTCTCTGTCTCTCGAAATACATAAAGATATAAGCTCCCCAAGGAGGGTAATATGTATTATCTGTTTATCCTCTGTGTTTTCCAGTACTTGTTATACAGTAGATTCTAAATAAATTCTTGTTGAAAAGACTATGCCTTTTAGGCTGGGTGCGGTGGCACATGCCTGTAATCCCAGAACTCTGGGAGGTTGAGGCGGGTGGATTGCCTGACCTCACAGGTTTGAGGGCAGCCTGAGCCAGAGTTACACCCCATCTTGGTGGGCACTTATAGTCCCAGCTACTTGGGAGGCTGAGGCAAAAGATTTGCTTAAGCCCAAGAATTTGAGGTTGCTGTGAGCTGTGACACTACAACACTCTACTGAGGGTGACAAAGTGAAACTGTCTCCAAAAAAAAAAAAAAAAGGAAAGAAAAAACTATGCCTTTTGAATTCAGTGTTTGTCTCCCAAAGTACTCCTGGAAAGATAAATCCAAATATTTTTTCTACTGATTATTGTATAATTCAAGATGAACCACTGTTGTAAACTCCTTTTTCTTGAGACAGAGTCTCAAGCTGTCACCCTGGGTAAAGTGTTGTGACATCATAGCTTACAGCAACCTCCAACTCCTGGGCTCAAGCGAGTCTCCTGCCTCCGCCTCCCAAGTAGCTGGGACTACAGGCGCCCGCCACAACACCCAGCTAATTTTTGGTTGCAGCCAGCATTGTCGTTTGGTGGGCCGGGCTGGATTCGAACCCGCCAGCTCAGGTGTATGTGGCTGGCACCTTAGCCACTTGAGCCACAGGTGCCGAGCCACACAATTTTCAACCTTGGTTTATCAGGTTCTTGTTCTTTTCTTTGAGACAGAGTTTCACTTTGTTGCCCTCTGTAGAGTGCCGTGGTGTCACAGCTCAGCACAAGCTCAAACTCTTGGGCTTAAGCAATTCTATTGCCTCAGCCTTCCAAGTAGCTGGGACTACAGGCATCTGCCACAATGCCTGGCTATTTTTTTGTTATTGTTGTCATTGTTGAGAACAATGTGGCAAGAGAATCGCTTAAGCCCAAGAGTTTGAGGTTGCTGTGAGCTGTGATGCAACAGCACTCTATGGAGGGTGACATAGTGAGACTCTGTCTCAAAAAAAAAAAAAAAAAAGAAAAAAAGAGGAAGGCAGAGTGGCAGCAGCTCAAAGTAGACCTTGCAGACTGTGAACAATGGAATCACCAAGGAAACCTGGAGCTATGAAGTCGCAAAAGGCTGTGGGAAGTGCCTTAAGCTCATTGTGTCCTAAAGCTTTTAAAAACCAAGTGAAAACTCACAAGATACAAGAACAATGTAGTTCTTTGGATGAGTAACTCAAATGCTAGTTGAATTACAAGAAAGAAACAAGTGTAGTTCAAATGAACGCAAACCTAAACAATTTCTCCTTCATCTGATTATAGTCTATCCAACTTCTTCTAAAGTAAAAGATCCAGTTTTCATAGTTCCACAAAATAGTCAAGCTGAAAGGGACATGAGAATTTACCAAGTGCAATTCCTTCTCTTTTTTGATGAGCTCTAGGACTGAGTAACCCAGTCCATGGGAAAGCTGAGATTCCAACAGAGGCCTCTTGATTCTTGGTTCAGAGATACCACCACTACACAATCAGTCTTCAAATGCTCATCTGTTTAAGAGTCAATGTTGGGGAAAGTGACTGTTAAAATACAGACTCCAAGCCCCTCTAAGAAATTCTGACTTACTTGGTCTGGGAGGAGATGCAGGGATTTGCATTTTTAACAGTTTTCAGATGACTTTTATTCAGGCAGTCCTCAGACCATACTTTGATAGACTTCTGGAAAGTTGGACAAATCATGAAGTCACTTAGAAATAGGCTCTTCTCTACACTCAGATGCAGACATCCAGGGATACTTAACTAGCTTAACTGGAAGGTTGGAAGGATCATTTCTCATATGGACTATCATTTGGTACTGTTTCTTTTTGTTTTTATTTTTTGAGATAAGAGTAGAGAGTGCCATGGCATCATCACAGCTCACACTAACCTCAAACTCTTGGGCCCAAGTGATCCTCTTGCCTCAGCCTCCCGAGTAGCTGGGACTTTTCATGATACCTGGCTAGTTTTTTCTATTTTTTTTTCAGTCAAGACTGGGATCTAGCTCTTGCTCAGGCTACTCTTGAACTCCTAAGCTCAAGCAATCCAACTGTCTCGGGGGCCTGGAGTGCTAGGATTCCAGGCGTGAGCCATGGTGCTCAGGGCCTTTAGGGCTTTTCTTTAAGGACAGAAAGGCACTGAGCAGAGGTTTTTCCTTTAAAGTAAGTGAATCTGGGCACACTGGTGAAATGTAGCAGGCTTATGCACATCCTGGGCCTCTGAACGAAGAAGGTGGCCAACAGGGGAATGGATATAAAACTCTGGCAAACAAAGTAACCTCATTCTTGGAAGGAACAGATGAGTAAATAGGTAATAAAATAAATATAGCAAGATACTAATGGTAGAGTGTAGTGGGTATCTGGATGTTGGGTACATAATGCTTTCAGTTTTTCTGTATGTTTATACCTGTTTCCCCAATTCTTAAAATTTTAAATTCCAACTGGTGTTTCCACCTACATTTTCATTTTTTCCACCCATCTATCTGATCCTTTTTTGCTTTGTCAATTTTTTCTCTTCCTCGTGTTGCTCTCAAATTCCTCATTTTTCACTGTGTCATATCTCTAATAGATCTTAATTTTCAAAGTTATATTTGGGCAGCACCTGCAGCTCAGTGGGTAGTGCGCCGGCCCCATATACCAAGGGTGGTGGGTTCGAACCTGGCCCCGGCCAAAGTGCAACAAAAAAATAGCTGGGCATTGTGGCCGGTGCCTATAGTAGTCCCAGCTACTTGGGAGGCTGAGGCAAGAGAATTGCCTAAGTTCAAGAGTTGGAGGTTGCTGTGAGCTGTGATGCTACAGCGTTCTACTGAGGGCAACAAAGTGAAACGGTCTCAAAAAAAAAAAAAAAAGAAAGAAAGAAAAAGAAAGAAATTATACTAAAATGCCAATGCTCTCTTAATTGGATAAAATTTTTCCCATTTTCAAATCTCCACAGTACTCTTATTACCTTTTTTTGGACACATTTAGTTTCTCTGTGTTCCAGTTAACTGTTTTAACATTCTAGTTACATTGTAATCTCCATGAGAATAGAAACTGTCTTTTCTTTTTAGTGTCCTCTTTATACTTAGTGAAGATTGGATGATTAAATCTTAATTAAATCTTAACTATCACTTTTATAAATAAGACTCAAATCTGCTTGACATTTCTACTTGAGTAAACTTTCAGGTGTCTCAAAACTCAGCATATTAAAATATGAATTTATCTTCTCCAGCAACCCATACATGAAATATTTTAGAGTGCTTTTGGTTTCTTTCTTTTTTTTTCATTTTTGAGACGGAGTCTCACTTTGTTGCCCTTGGTAAAGTGTTGTGGCGTCACAGCTCAGAGCAACCAGAAACTCTTGGGCTCAGTGATTCTCTTGCCTCAGCCTCCCAAGTAGCTGGGATTACAAGTGCCCACCATAACGCCTGGCTGTTTTTAGAGAGGGGGTCTTGCTTTGGCTCAGGCTGGTCTTGAACCTGTGAACTCAAGCAATCTACCTGCCTCAGCCTCCCAGAGTGCTAGGATTACAGGTGTGAGCCACCAGCCCCCCCCCCCCCTTTTTGAGATAGGGTCTGGCACTGTTGCTCAGGCTGGAGGGCAGTGGCATCAACATAATTCACTGTAGCCTCAAACTCCTGGGCTCAAGCGATCCTCCTGCCTCAACCTTCCAAGGAGCTAGAACTACAGATGCCACCATACCTGGCTATTTTTTCCTATTTTTTGTACAGACAAGATCTCACTATTGCCCAGGCTGGTCTCTAAACTCCTGGCCTCCAGCAATCCTCCCATCTTGGCCTCTCAGAGAGCTAAGATTACAAGCTGTACACTGTGCCTAGCCTCTCCTTTTTCTCTAGCCCCATCACAACCCCAACACAACTCAGATTCTCTGATGTGTGTTTTTCTTCAAAACACCATTTAATATCTCCAGTTATGTTCATTTCCACATTTACACCCACCAGTCTGTTTTAAGGGAGCTCTAATCCCCTTATGTCTGTACTACTCAACAAAACCCCAGTCTTCTGTACCACTACCACATCAACCCTCCTAAAACTGTTTTAATTATGTCGCTCTTCTCTTTAAAAGCCTTTAATGGTACCACATTACTCATAAGTCCAGATAAACTTTGAAATACCCTCTCCCACTCCTTGTGTCAATAGAAATTCTACCCATTCTTCAAAGATGGCTCAAATTGCTATGCATTTTTTAACACAGAGATTTACCACTCCAGCCAAAAGTGTCTCTGCAACTATTCTACAACTTATAAACAGGCATCATCCAGACATCGCGTCCTACTCAGTACATTTCTGTGTCTAACATGTCCACTATTAGATGGTACATTCCTTGGGATTTGGAGTCCTAGCTCACTTCTGACCTGCACATTCTAAAGACTCCAACCTTTCAGTGAAGAGCAATTTTACATGATGCTGTATTAAGTAAATGTCAGAAGAACATGTTCAACATTTGGGTTAAAAAAGGCAAGTGTGTACACAATAAAAAGAAATAAAAGCCTAAGGATTATCTGAATGTAACCAGGAGAAAAGATAATCCAGGCACTTAAGCAAACTAAATTTTATTTATTTATTTATTTATTTTTATTTTTTAGACAGAGCCTCAAGCTGTCACCCTGGGTAGAGTGCCATGACATCACAGCTCACAGCAACCTCTAACTACTGGGCTCAAGTGATTCTCCTGTCTCCACCTCCCAGGTAGCTAGGACTAGCTATTTTTTGATTGCAGCCATCATTGTTTGGTGGGCACGGGGCTGGATTCGAACCCGCCAACTCAGGTGTATATGGCTGGCGCCCTAGCCACTTGAGCCATAGGCGCGGAGCCAGCAAACTAAATTTTAAAGATAATCATGTTTGCTCATAAAGAAACTTACCTGGGGGCTGCAAAATAAACCAAAATAATGACAGGAATAAAAAGTGTGCCTTAGTCTATCTACATTAGTATAAAACTTAAGTAAATACCTCAAAGTTGGAGCCAAGGATTACATTTTTGCTAGTATGGTCAGATGGTCTCTAAAACAACTCTATACTCTCAAAAAAACCCCATAATTACTTTCCCAAACCCAAATGTTTATAACAGTAATAGCTAATGGTTCTCAGATACTGTTTTATAGGGTATGGTACATTCTCTACAAAAAAAATTTTTTTTTTTTTACATTCAGCTAAAAGAATGATGTAATAGGTCTAATTTTATTAAGCTTTTTGAGAGAAAAAGGCTTACTTTAACCCAGTGCAAAGAACTCATTCATATGAAAAGGCCCCAGTAAAAAGTAGGGTCACATTTATCTCAAAGTTGGCTATTTGTGACTTCATCACACAGAACCACTTTATTTTGTGATTAAATACAGAAGGGTTTTAATAAAGCTTGTTGCATCAAAATTCATATCTGTAAACAAAATAAAGACATTTTTGTCTCCTAAAATCTTTGTTTTATGAGAAACTCAAATATAGGTTTTCTTAAATGAAATACTTTTTTCCTTCTTTATGTTAAGAATGGTTTGCTTTTTGGACACATTTTTAGGTATAGAGCTTTTACATAAATACAGTTATATTACAAACAGGAAAACTTTATAGCAAACCCTAAAAAATATAAAGTGTCCACTCTGATATAATAAACAAAATAGAAACAGCAAGGCCGGTATTTGTGTTGAAACTCAAAAATCCTTCACTTTAGATTTTCTCCGATTTTTCTGGTGTTATCTAGTGTATTAAAGCAAAGTGTAACTGTATTGAACTTGCTTTTTGCTCGTCTAATATCTCTATTCCTTAACAACTAAGAAATCAATATAGAAAGTAGAGGCTTGGCTCCAGTAGCATAGTGGTTATGGCAACAGCCACATACACTGAGTGTGGCAGGTTCGAGCCCAGCATGGGCCACCTAAAAAACAATGACAACTGCAACACACACACACACACACACACACACACACACACACACACACACAAAAGCTGGTCATTTTCGCTTGGTGCCTGTAGCTCAGTGGCTGGGGCACCAGCCACATGCACCGGAGCTAGCAGGTTCGAACCCGGCTGGACCTGTCCAACAACAATGACAACTACAACTGGAAAATGGCCGGGTGTTGTGGCGGGCGCCTGTAGTCCCAGCTTCTTGGGAGGCTGAGGCAAGGGAATCACTTAGGCCCAAGAGTTTGAGGTTGCTGTGACACCACGCATTCTATGGAGGGCAACAAAGTGAGACTCTGCTTCAAAACAACAACAACAAAAAAAACAACAACAACAGTAGAGGTATAACTGAACTGAAATCAAGGGTATTCTGGCCACTGACTTATCTCCATATTAATTCAGGTAAATACTGAAATTACTAAGCATAGACCACAGGCATAGCACTATGGAAATCCTGTGGGAGATTAAAGAGTTTATATTATACTATGTCTTTATTCAATATTACTTATGCTCTTGTAGTCAAGACATCTTAATATTAAAAAAATAAAGCCAAAGTACATAATTTCTTAAGACACATGGTAAGTGTTGCAAGTGTCTCATACTCATAATGCCAAGGAAGGTACAGGTGGGAGAAACACTATGGGTCAGAAGAGATGGACTTGACCTAGATATTTGGATGATGATGGGTTTAGAGGACAGCAGAGGGCAATTTAGGTAAGGGCATGAGCTAAGGAAAACAAAGCGATACTGAAGAATTTCTATAGGGCAATAGTGGGAGAAAATGTTAGAAGGTTGAGCTGGAGTCAGATCATAAAACCTTGATGTAAGCCTTAGAAGTCTGGGCTCCATTCCAAGTAACAATGGTTCTGGGATTCCAGTGTACTCCAGAATTATCTCGGGGGAGCCTGTTAACTAAAGACAGATTTTAACTCCTGAGATTTCGATTTTGTATGTTTGGAATGGCCTAGGGATAGGTTCCCCAGGTGATTCTGGTACACTGACAGACTTCTGAGGCACTGCCCTAGGATGAAGGATTAAGAATCCCTAGTATGAGCTAATTGAAAATACTCCCAATTCTCCATAAATTCTGACAAATCCCAGAGGTCTCTCCTCAGTCTTTGTGTTACTCAAATTTTCTGCTGTATCTGGCACTTATTTTGTCACTGTTTACATTTTGAAAATATCTTTGCTTAACAATGCACTTTTCTGGTTCTCTCTCCCTTTCTGGTACCTCTACAGTCTCCTCCTCTGGCCTTGTACACTTTGTCCTTTCTTTAGATATTATTTTTCAAGATTCTGACATTAGTTCTTTATAGTTCTTCCTGAGTGACTTCATTCACCCCTAGGGAGTATGGAGAACCTTGATGCCAACCTCCAGAAGATTAGACTTCGTTCTGCAAATAAAGAAAAGTTACTAAAATTTCTAAGCAGTGTAACATCATAGAGAAAGACATGTTCTAGAAACATTACCTTGGAGATGGTCTACGGGAAAAGTTTAGAAATAGAAGAAACAGAGATAGGAAGAATAACTAGGAGACTAGCAAAATAAAAGTTCAAAGTCATCCCCAAGGTGTGGTTTCAGACTGAAAATGTTACTTTTCTAGTAGTTCTCCCATCTCAGAAACTAAGTCTTATTTATTTTAGTAAGTTAATATATACTTCTAAATACATTGGGCTATCATTATCATTTTTTGCTATATATTCAGCTATAACAAAAATGTGACATGACTTGGTTCTCTTATAACATCAATGTAAATTTATTCTCTAAAACAAGTCATAGAAGAGTCTATAACATTTAATCTTGATCTTTAATAAATTTAGTTCTTTCACTACAGAGTCAACAAATTATTATTACTATAGATATCATTCATAAACGATATGCCTTCTTTAATAACATGAATAAAGGATTGGTAAAAGCATATTTCATTTTACTTTATACGAAAGTATTCAAGGTATAAACCATGTCCATTGTAGGTTGTTTTGTTTTGTTTTGTTTTTCAGTTTTTTGGCTGGGGCCAGGTTTGAACCCACCACCTCCAGTATATGGGGCCAGCGCCCTACTCCTTGAGCTGTTTTGTTTTTTTGAGACAGAGTCTCACCCTGTTGCCCAGGCTAGAGTACTGTGGTGTCAGCCTACCTCACAGCAACCTCAAACTCCTGGGTTCAAGCAATCCTCCTGCTTCAGTCTTCCAAGTAGCTGGAACTACAGGCACCCACCACAACACCCGGCTAATTTTTCTATTTTCTAGTAGAAATGGGGTCTCGCTCTTGCTCAGGCTTGTCTTGAACTCTTGATCTTAAGGGATCCTCTAGCTTTGGCCTCTCACAGTGCCAGGATTACAGGAGTGAGCCACCATGCCCAACCCACTGTAGTTTTTAAAATTTCAAAATATTAAGAGAATACACATTTTTGTTACATGGATACCTTCTACAAGACTTAAGTCAGGCCTTTTAGTGTGCCCATCACCTGAACAGTGTTCCTTGAACTTGATAGGTAGGTTTTTAACCCCCTCCCCACAGTGGGTTTTATAGTATATCCTATAATTGAATCCAGGTTTCTAAATTGACAAAAATAGTACCTTGTTTATATACTCTATTTGAAATATTCTAAAATTTTAGAAAAACAGAAGCAGAAGGCACCTAAATTAGGTACAAATCTGCCTGCACTTAATACAGTAAATAAACCAGTTTATTGGCTATTTTTGCTCAAGTGATCTACTCAGAGATGCTAAGCTTTTATCAAGATCGATTTCTATTTTAACAGCTCTCAGTACAAAAGACTTGATTTCCAAGAAGATGAAAATTACTTCTATTTTAACAACTCTTACGAGAGAGTTAATTTCCCAAAAGATGGAAATTATTCCCCCCTATTGTATGACTTTGGGAAAATTATTTAAGCATTGTCTTTTAAGCACAGCACTAGTGTCATTATATATGTGTGTGTGTATATATATATATATAATAGCATATATAAAAATAGTCATTATATATACTGTAAAATAGTCATATATAAAATAATCTCTCTCTCTCTCTCTCTCTCTCTATATATATATATATATATATATATATACACATAGTGAAGATAAAATATTGAAGGTTCTTTGAGCAGCTTGGACAAAAAGAGCTAATGAAAGCCAAGGTATAGTTATTTTTATATCCACTATTTGTCTTGCCTTTTAACTTCTTGCAGCCTTCCTGGAAATTAATCAAAGTTGGTCATCACCTTCTGCTTAATAACTCTTCAAGTACTTGAAATTGCTATTCTCCATAAGCACCTCAAGCAAATGTTTTAAGGAGTATTGAACCGTAAAACAGCAATCTAGGCCTATGAGTCAGCATTTCACTTAGACATAAAATCAAACTGATTTAAAAAAGGCAACAAAATCTTTTTGAAAGTCAAATATACTTCTTTGGAGAACCTCTGAGAAAACTGGAGTTTGCAAGTTTATGAATAGTTTATTACATTTCAATAAGTGTATTGTGAATCAATAAAGCAAAAATTAAGACAAGGAGCCCATTATCAAGTCAGTTATTGATTCCTAAGTTCTAAAATAGAATAGTACAGGAAGAGTATAGAAAAAAAATAGGATTTGTATGTGTGTGTGAGATAATAAAAATTTTAAGTATGTTAGACCTAACGAAATTATGAGACACAAAGGAATTTTCAGCAGCTACTTAGGATGTTAATTTCTTCACCTTTTTGGTTATTATAAATATTATTTGGTTTCCACTCCTAAAAAATATCTTTTTAAATCAGGTCAGAGGAGTTTTCAAAAATGGAATACTACCTCTTATTGACTCATTTATTCTTTCAACTTCTTATTTATCTCTCTTGCCTTTGAAAAGTTTATCTTATTATTGGGCAGTGCCTGTGGCTCAGTGAGTAGGCCGCCAGCCCCACATACCGAGGGTGGTGGGTTCAAACCCAGCCCCAGCCGAACTGCAACAAAAAATAGTCGGGCACTGTGATGGGCGTGTGTAGCCCCAGCTACTCGGGAGGCTGAGGCAAGAAAATCGCCTATGTCCAAGAACGGGAGGTTACTGTGAGCTGTGACGCCACAACACTCTACTGAGGGTGACAAAGTGAGACTCTTTGGTCTCTTTAAAAAAAAAAAAAGTTTATCTTATTAGCTGTCTATTTTATATCACACTTTTACCATAACAAAATACCTTAAACTGGGTAGCTTAAACAGCAGAAATTTATTTTCTCATAGTTTTGGAAGCTAGAAGTTCAAGATCAAGGTGCCAGCATGGTCACTTTCTGGTGCTAGCTGTCTTCTGGTGTGTAGACGGCCACCCTCTCATTGTGCCCTCACAGGGTGACCTGGAGAGAGAAAGCTCCCTGGTGGCTCCTTTCTTACTGGTCTCATCATGAAGGCCCCACCCTCATGACCTTATCTAACCTCAATTACCTCCCAAAGGCTCCATCTTCAAATACTACCACATTGGGGGTTAGGGCTTCAACATATAAATTTCAGGGCAAGGCACAAATATCCATTCCACAACATTCACTAATTCAGAAAAACTGGCACAGGCTCTAAATCATCAAGTAGATAATATGAGAATTGATAACTCAATTTGTTTTTAGACTATTCTTGTAGAAAACTTCTTTTTTTCTTCCTCTTAAAGTAATCTAATTCAACAGGAAAGGGATTGCTTAAAAGATTTATGAACTAACACTAATTTCATGAACTAGTTCTTTAAAAACCAAAGATATGGCATACACCTGTAATCCCAGCTACTCAGGAGGCAGAGGCGGTTTGAGACCACCCTTGGCAACATAATGAGACTCAGTCTGAAAAGGAAAAAACAAAACAAAACAAAACAAAAAAACAAACCAAAAAAATCCCAAAGATGTAAAGTGAGACACACATGGTTTTGGTAAAAACTGAAATAGAACATTAACCCATCTCTATGGGTATGTTTAATAAAAACAACTTTTTTTTTTTTTTTTTTTTTTTTAGAGACAGAGTCTCACTTTATCACCCTCCGTAGAGTGCCGTAGCATCACAGCTCACAGCAACCTGCAACTCTTGGGTTTAGGCAATTCTCTTGCCTCAGCCTCCTGAGTAGCTGGGGCTATAGGCGCCTGCCACAACGCCCAGCTATTTTTTGTTGCAGTTTGGCTGGGGCCTGGTTTGAACCCTCCACCCTCAGTATATGGGGCCAGCACCCTACCCACTGAGCCATAGGCACCGCCCAATGAAAATAACTTCTAATCCCCTACATTTTGTTCCTACGTTAACTAAAGATTCTAAAATAATGTAAAGTATCTGTATGTCCTTGGAAAGTAAAATAATGTACAATAACATTTCTATGTTACATGTTCATGTACATTATTAAAAGGAATGATGAACCACATATTCTTTCATTCAAAATATAGAAAATGTAAACAGTAAAATTAACAAAATTATAATTGGTCTGTGCTACATTTTACCTAATTTTAATACAAATAGTTATTATATACTACACAAACTTGATAGAATAAATGTCTTTCCTTGGCTAGCACAAATTTCTTCAATGCAAAAATTTTAAATGTCTATTAATTTAAAAAATATAGCTAAGAAACATCTTCTTAATTATTATGAAGTGAATAGACAGACCTTTTCAGAATTTCAAGTAGAAGGGCAGGAGAAAGCAGATCAAAAGGTAACTGAGATCAGAGGTTACCGGACCACGGCAAGGTCAACGATTACAAGTTACAGAGTTACATGTGGGACCAAGAATTTTCTTATCTACAAATGCTGCAGATTAGTGTATTCAAGAGGAAGAGGGAAAAAATGTAGTTTGGATCATTTAGTATCAGCTGTAGAAACTAGTTTTTAATTTTCAAAACTCAATTAAGTGTGTATATGGTCCATTGGTATCCAGCTTTAACACCTGCCTGTTCCCGTAAGTGCCATGTTCTACTACAACCCCAGCTTCAGCACACTTGCTGTTAGCAGCTATTTCTTTTTCACATAGAGTCACAAATTGAGAATAAAGTTCTAATCCTTCTTCTTTTCCAGAGTTAGAGTGATACTGCATGTTTCTTCCTTTTACTCTTCCCCCAAGGGTGGCTTGAGGGATGATAAGGATGTCGCCAGGCAGATCCAATATAGAGACGTGCTTGCCATTTTCTGTCTCGCTTAATTTCACATTTAACAGTGTATTAACTGGATGGGGAAGAAAGGCAAAACATTTTGAAGTGAAAAACAAACACGAAGAAAACCATCAATTTTTTAGTCAGCAAAGCTCATGCTTAAAACTCAGTTTGACAGCTCATGCTTCTAACCTAAAGTCTCTATTTGGATTTTAGAAACTGTTCCACTAAGCTAAATAATCTAAGCATGAAAAATAAAGTAAACATCACTGCCTTGGAGTAATATATGAGAAGATTTTGCTTCCCTGCTCCTTCTGTTTCATAAGCAAATCCCACTGGAAAAAGACCATGATAAATCCTCCTCACACCAAATTCTGCATTTTCACAGGATAGAAATAAACATGTTAGTACATGCATTGTTTTAAACTTAGTTGCTTAGAGTTTTAAGCTCAGATAAAGGTTCTTGGTTCAATCCCGTTATAAATCAGCTGATTTGGGTTATGAAACCTTATGAATAACCTTAAAGGCAATATTAACATGAATTAATCATTTTACAAATATAACCCATGGGAGAAGAGGAAAGAGGAAAGCAAGAACCATCAGAAATTCATTGTTACAACTGAAAAAGTCGATTAGAAGATGGAGAGCTACTGGCACTATACATGCAATAAAACATGGTGATAATATTTTTATACCATTTATGAGATTATTTGTAGCTAGTAAGAAATGTCAAAACTACCACAAATATCTTTGTAAAAGCCTAACTTAGAAAACTTTTACACCTCAACATTAACCATTTCAAAACAATAAACAAAGGAAGTGTCTAATATAAATGGACTTAGGGTCACCTACCTCTATAAAGATATAAATGATTTCTTGCAAAGAACAGTCCTGAGAAGACAAATGGTAAAAGAAACTATATAAACTTCATACTCCTGCCCCCAAATCAGGCTTCAAAAGGTGCACTTTCTGTTGGGGTAGTCAATCCTTCCATTATTACGTGATCTGTAGCAAATATTAGTAAGGATTCAGTGTGGTTGCCCCACCCTGCAAGTCATGGTATTAGCCTGGTAAAAACCTGGCCAGGCAAACATCCAGTTGAATTCCTAAGCTATTTGTTAAGTGCCATCAATTTTCACTTAACTAACGTCTATTTTTAAATACCTCTAGTTTCTCTATTATAAATAGGACTTTGCTATCTAGCCAGTAGTCCTTGACTGCCTCCAAGGAAACTTAACTGTCCAGTTAAGTCCTTAACTTCTATTCTTTCTAATAGAAATCAGTGTCTAGCTATCGAGGCTTCCTGCTAGTGATGGACTAAGTAAGCAATTTTGTAGTAACAGGACTGAAAGATAATACAATTTAGTATACTTTCACATATCCCCCCTCTACTGGATATAACTGAGAATTCAATTAATACTATTGGTATACAAATATTAGTATATAAATAAATATAATACAAATACAAATAGCAGTAAGTACAATTGAAATGAAACAATGAATCATTTCATTAAAATGGGAGAAGAGGAAAGAGGAAAGCAAGAACCATCAGAAATTCATTGTTATAACTGAAAAAGTAAATTAGAAGATAGAATTAAAATGAAACAATGAATTTGTTTCATTAAAATGAAACAAGGGCATGCAGGGAAACTCAAGGATCCTAAGATAGGTTACAATCAAGTATTTCTAATGATATCTGTGGGAAATGAAGTTTTGATGGGTCCCTGGATCTCAGTTCAATATTAAATCTGAATTGAGGAAGATTCTGATATTTCAGACATTGTGACTACAATTGGTTGTTATGTTCCCAAGGGATATATGATTTGATTGGAAATATCTGAGTCCATGTAACAAACATGAGGTGGGGTTTAAGAAAATTTTATTACATTGAGTTATTTTTCTGGCTTTAATAGAAGTACAAGCTAACACTATCAATAATAAAATGCACTTATTTTGCTTAAAACTCAAATTACTCTGTCTCAAAAACAAACAAACAAACAAAAAAACACCTCAAATCAGCAAAATGTGATTCTTAAGAGTCACATCTTTTTTTTTTTTTTTTTAAGACAGAGTCTCACTTTATAGCCCGCGGTAGAGTGCCATGCATCACAGCTAACAGCAACCTCAAACTCTTGGGCTCAAGCAATCCCCTAGCCTCAGCCTCCCAAGTAGCTGGACTACAGGAAAGCGCCACAACACCCGGCTATTTTTAGACATGGGGGTCTTGCTCTGGCTTAGGCTGAACTTGTGAGCCTAGGCAGTCCACCTGCTTTGGCCTCCCAGAGTGCTAGGGTTACAGGTGTGAACCACCTCGGTGGCCCTAGAGTCATACCTTTCTTAACTGAGCATCATGACATATAAAGCTTTGTGTTAGACTCCCACTAAAGGAGGTAAGGTGGATCTCCTCAATGTTTTTAATCTACCATAATCATATGCACGTAAAGTGAGCTCACAAAGGCATACATGGAAGCATGCTGGATTTAATCACACAAAATGCAGCAGAGATTTGGTAGCCTTATTTCATCCAACATAGATTAAGATCCATTTGGGTGGTGCCTGTGGCTCAGTGAGTAGGGCACCAGCAATCATATTATACCAAGGGTGGCGGGTTCAAACCCAGCCCCTGCCGAACTGCAACAAAAAAAATAGCCGGACATTGTGGCGGATGCCTATAGTACCAGCTATTTGGGAGGCTGAGGCAAGAGAATCGCCTAAGCCCAGGAACTGGAGGTTGCTATGAGCTGTGTGACGCCACAGCACTCTACCGAGGGCGATAAAGTGAGGCTCTGTCTCTACAAAAAAAAAAAAAAAAAAAAAAGATCACTTAAGACTCTGTGAGACAACTCTCCGAAATCAATCTTAAATTAGAATGATAAAAATTTTCTTCCTGTTTTTGAAGATTTCTACTACATTTTTATGGCCAATATAATTTGATCCAAGCCAAATATTAATTTAGGAACATGGAAAGAATGTCTAACACCCTAACATTAGGATCTGGCAAATCATCCTCTATAAAAAGAGCCCTCATCTCATTTTCTTCTTAAAACTATCAAAGTTTCCTTTTTATCCTCTAAGTTCAAATTTTGAATAATTATCATTACTGGCTTTCCATCTATATCTATCATGGTTCCTGCTTAGGTCTAGTTTTCATCTTTTGATAAAGTGGTCAGACATGTTTAATATATACATATTAGTATCAAATTGCCTTTTGTTCAAGCTGGTCTCATTGGGCTATTTGCCTTTGAAGCTTTTCTAGGTTAACTTTTGTAAGCTTCAACTATCCATTTTTATAATTTATATTGCTCACTAATCCAACTAACGGGTACTGTCCTTTACTAATGAAGAGAATATAAACTATCCCCAACTTTAAGGATACCTCCGTTATTTCAGGTTTGCTTGTTTTTGGACACAATTGTTAAATCCTATATACATACAGGAGACAGTATATGAACTGATTTGGTATATCTGAGCCTATGTAATTATCACAAGGAATATATAACACTAGAAAGCTGTCTACAGTACTAGACTGTCTAGAATACTAGAAAGCTGTATATGGGTAAATTATTGTTCAGGGATCCCTGAACATGGACTGGGCTTTCTGTGTCCTTAGAGGAGGTGTGGCTGTGATGATACTGAGTTTGGTACAAGAATCAGGAGAACCTTTTATTTTACACATATTTCTAACAAAGAAGTGCATAAATGGTTAATGCAAATTATCTCATAATAATAATGAAAGCCTGAATTGAACAGGTTTGATGGGACCTACACCTTGTACACACAATGCCATCTACTGCCTCTGTTAGGGACTCTGGGAGATAAGGGAAATGATATTAAGAACTGTGGCATCTGTTTCTCCCTATGTGGCTGCCTTGCTTCCAATAAAGTTTATGTATCCTTGGCTGTTTTGCACTGTGGGTATCTGTGTGTACACTCTTCTACATCAATTTATAAGCTATCTGCAATGATACAGATGTTTTAAAAGAATTCTACCATAATTGCTTAAACTTCAAATGGGCAAATAACTGTAGCCAACAACACTAGACAAGAGTTAAGTAATTAATAACTTACATACCAGCACAATTTAAGATTGTGCTTCTTAGGATGGGGAGAAGTTGGTAACGGATACAAAATTACAGCTCGACAGAAAGAATGGGTTCTGTTGCTCTGCGGTACTGTAGGATGATGATCACGGTTAACTATAATTTATTGTATGTTTTCAAAAAGCTAAAAGGATTTTAAATGCTCACAACACAAAAAAATGATACATATTTGAGGTGATACATATGCTAATTACTCCAATTTGGTCATTATACATTGCATACACATATTGGAGTATCACTCTGTATCCTATAAGTATGTCAACTAAAAATAAAGGGAAAATACTATGGTGCTTCTTCCCCCTTCTGGTTCATTTATCTATTTCTGTGCTTTCCCTTAAAAAAGAAAAGACAAGTCAAACATACCCATTTTGGGAAGAAGTTCTTTATCAGCTCCCTTGAAAAAGCACACGTAGATCACTAATCCTTTCTGAATCTACGAGAAATCACCATAGTAAACTCATGAGGAGAAAACTCCAGAGATACAGAAATAAATGAATAAAATTTCATAACTGTTACAGAGGTTGAAGGAAGAGAAATAAGTTTTAATATAGATTAGATTTCTACTATTATTATTGTTATTACACACAAGGACTTGCTCTTTCTCCAGGGTGGAGTACAGTGGCATCAGCATAGCTCACTGCAACCTCAAATTCCTCATGATCCTCCTGCCTTAGCCTCCCAAGTAGCTGGGACTACAGGTATACAGCTGGGACCACGCAGGCTAATTTTTCTATTTTTTTGTAGAGATGCAGTCTCACTCTTGCTCAGCCTGATCTCAAATTCCTGGCCTCAACTGAACCTCCTGCCTCAGTCTCCCAAAATGCTAGGATTACAGATCTAAGCCACCATGTGCAGCCCAGATTTGATTCAATTAAAATCAAATGTGATTTTTTTTTTTCAAGTTTCAATCAAAGACAAATTATACCTTCAAACACTTTTTTTTTTTTTTGAGACAGAGTCTCACTTTGTCCTTAGAGTGCAGTGGCGTCATAAATCACAGCAACCTCAAAATATTGGGCTCAAGCAATTCTCTTGCCTCAGCCTCCTGAGTAGCTGTGACTACAGGTGTCTGCCACAACACCCAGCTATTTTTAATTTTAGAGATGGGGTCTCACTCTTGCTCAGGCTGGTCTTGAACTCCGGAGCTCAGGCAATCCACCTGCCTTGGCCTTGCAGAGTGCTGGGATTACAGGCGTGAGCCACTGTTGCCCAGCCCTTCAAACAATTCTAATCAAAATCATAGGACTAGCAAAAAGCCTCCCAGAAAAATTGGCTGACAGATTTAGAAACGTCTAATCTGCAGGGCCCCAGTTACTCAATACCAAATGAAATTTACATTATATAAGATATGGCTGATGAATGAGCTACAGTGTGACTGATAACTTTTGACATCATCACTCTTCATTCTCCCCAATCTATTTACTTGTAGCTAATGAAAATAAGGGTCTGATTCTATTTTTATAAACTCCAGGAAACAGTCCAATTCTTCTTTGTTATTGTCACTAATGCTTTAATAAACATGATTAGGCCTTGAAAATTACATTTAGTATCTATATTACAAGATCAGGAATATAAACTTATTTTATATATAATGACTTACATATTTCTTGTTTAGCTCTTGTAGGACAGAGACTACATAAAAAAGACACTTAGGTTTTGATTCTGCTGCTGAATGAATCATTGTGGTGTTTTTTTTTTGAGACTGAGTCTCAAGCTGTCACCCTGGGTAGAGTGCTGTGGCATCATAGCTCACAGCAACTTCCAACTTTCGGGCTCAAGAGATCCTCTTGCCTCAGTTTTTTTCTATTTTTAGTAGAAACACGGTCTTCTTTTTGCTCAGACTGGTTTTGAACTCATGAGCTCAAGCTATCCACCCACGTCATCCTTCCAGAGTGCTAGGATTACAGGCGTGAGCCACTGCGCCCAGTCTAGATTTTTGATTCTGTATATTAAATCCACCTCTCTGACTGCAGAAGGTATTACGTAGATTGAATGAGTTAATATTTGTAAACTCAGGTTGGTGCAGTGACTCACACCTGTAACCCTCGCACTCTGGGAGGCCAAGGCAGGTGGACTCCCTGAGCTCACAGGTTCCAGACCAGCCTGAACTAGAGTGAGACCTCACCTCTAAAGCGGTTATGGTGGGCACCTGTAGTCCCAGCTACTTGGGAGGCTGAGGCAAGAGAATCGCTTGAGCCCAAGAGTTTGAAGTTGCTGTGAGCTATGATTTCACAGCACTCTACCAAGGGCAACAAAGTGAGACTGTCTCCAAAAAAAAAAAAAAACAAAAAACTATATATATACATATATATATATATAGATATTTATATGCTCCTTAAAATAGTGCATAGGTCACTATACAAGTGTTAAGTGACCACATAAAAATATGTTTAAAGGCAGAGGTACAATTTATTTCACATTTTAAACTTCAAAGCACTTTACACACTATTTTGTATGTGATAAAGACTCTATCTATTGATTGCACTAACATTTGGGTATATCTTCCAGGCCCTATGTGATATCTAAGTAGTATTCCATGTAAATGTAAATAAAGCCCTGTGCTCACACTTGATTTACCTGCAAAAGAAATCTTTTATAGGGGAAACTGAGCCCTGATCTTTAGCCTAAGATTCACTTCCTGCTTGAGAGATCTGGATAATCTCCCAATGACATGTGAGATGTGTGCATGCAGGAGATCAGAAAACTGGCCTCCAAGGGAAAAGGTATATGTGAGGTGTGGCAATACCAGGCCTAATGGTTATGGTAAAGATTCTCTAGATTCTAAAGGTCTCTAGACACTGGAGGCAGAGGTTGTGCTCAATGTCTGCAGTTTTGCAAAAACAAAAGTGGACATTCTATCTGATTTTCTCCACATTCTCCCTAATCAGTGCTAATGTTGGGCAAGCAGCTTTTGTCTACTTCTTCCCATTTTTATGACAATCCCTATGGACCCAAGGTTTACTCAGGAGGGCTCCTCCCAGAGTTCCTCAGTCCCCCAACAGACACAGACTTTGTGTCAAGCCTCTTCATTCCATGCACCAAGACCCCCTCAATGTGGTGACCCTAATCCCCTTTAATCTTTCTTTTTACTTTTGAGAGTCACCCTGGGTAGAGTGCCATGGTGTCACAGCTCACAGCAACCTCAAACTCTTGGGCTAAGGTAATCCTCTTGCCTCAGCATCCCAAGTAGCTAGGACTACAGGCGCTCCCCCCACCCAACACCTGGATAGTTTTCTATTTTTAGTAGAGACATGGTTCTGCTCTTGCTTACGGTGGTCCCAAACTCCTGAGTTCCAGAGATCCACCAACCTCAGTCTCCCAGAGTGCTAGGATTACAGGTGTGAGCCACTGCGCCTAGCTTTTGAGCTACCTCACCTGGCCTTAAAGAAGTCATTTTTAAAAAGTGCAATTGTGCTGCTGGAGCAATTGGCAAGGACCTCTGCTATGCATCCAAAATAAGGAGCTGCCAAGCTCTGCACTACTGTCACAGGCCTCTCCACTGGTATTGTCTTCAGTACAAGGTGAAATCTTTTTTTTTTTTTTTTAAAGACCAGGTCGCTCTGTCACCCTGGCTGGAGTGCAGCAGTGCGATCACAGCTCACCATAACCTTGAACTTCTGGGCTCAAGAGATCCTCACACCGCAGCAGACTGAGCCCTCTGTAGCTGGGACTACAGGTGCACAGCACCATGCCTGGCTAATTTTACTTTTTTGTAGAGACAAGGTCTTGTTGTTTAACCCATGGTCTCAAACTCATGTGTTCAAGTGATCCTCCTGTCTCAGTCACCCAAAGTGCCGGGATTACAAGCATGAGCCACTATACTTCACTATGAGCTGAAATCTTAAGCATGTTCTTACCTGGACACTTGCAATGTCAGAATTAAATACCTAATTATTTGCAGAAATAGACATCTTTGCTTTCTGCTTACAATATTACCTCTTCATTAAGGTATTTTCTTTTCACTTATTCCAATAATAGATCCTAAGTTGTGATCTACCATTCCTCTCTTTAAGTCTAAATCACTTTCCTTGTAGCTTCTTCTTTAAGTACAGATAATTCTCACTGTAGCTTAAAATATTTCACTTCCCAAGAAAAAAACATTAGTCTGTGAAAGCAAAGTTCTAAATGGATGAAGCCAAGAAGAAAGGACCTTCAAATCTTCTGATAATTAAAACTATTGCTAAAAAACTAAGAGCTTTTAATAACAGAACAGGGTAGAGGATGTGTGAGAAACTTGTCAAGTCTTTTAGCCAACTAATTTAGTTGTGTGTAGGAGTGAAAGGGAAATCCTTTAAAAACAGCTGTTAAAGTTTATTAATCCGCACTGATAGTTTGGAAGGCTGCGATAAAATAGCTGTGATGTTGCATAAGGAGATGTGGAATGAAGAACATAAAAAAGATAAAGAAGCATGGAAAGAACCTAAATGATATTCGGAATGCAGAGTGTCAGGAGGCAACTGTAAAAATGGGTTAATTCTGTAGGTAGAACTGCAAATATACAAAGAATAGAATTCCAAAATGGAAGAGAAATCAAGACTTCAACGAAAATAACAAGAAAAATGGATTTCTGAGAAAAGGAGACAATGTAGGGATTTTTATGCTTATAAAAATTTCCAAATTACCACTGGGTAACATGCTGATTTAGCAATAATCACCCATGAGTAGTATTCAAAATAACAATTCGGATTGTGTTAGAATGCTAGATCTGGGACCCAATTCAGCAGAGATGAGTGAATAAGATTCAGCTACAGTAAGTTTCTGAGTTATTTCAAAAGTCTTAATTAAGAACTTGTTTTTTTCTTACATTTTAACTTACTCGTCAGAGGCCTTAAAGAACATTTTATTTTTGTATGATGTGGGGCCAGACTTTCCTAAAAAGGTAAATATGTATAAAAGCAGAAGGAACTCGTATTGACAAAAATGTTCTAAATTTATTGGAAATGTTGTCAATGTGACTAAAAAAATTATTTAAAGAAAATGTGTTTGATAGCAACGGAACATTATTATTAAAGTAGTGGTCTTTTTCAGTTCGAAATAAGTCAAATTAAAAACAAAATTCTTGAAATAGAATTGTTTCTTGGGAAATCTGATTTCTATGCTAAGACCAAGGTACAGTCAACCTAGACAGGAATTAGACGCGATGTGGGGCGGGCATAATTCAAAGCAGGTCTCTAACTCTTGCAGCAAACAAACTTCAACTGAGCAGCACAGGCCATGAGTTTTAAATGGGCCTGAAGGCCACCAAGCTCAGGTTAGCAGATGGTGTAAGAAGGCTCAAATCTCCTGGGTCCCTCCAGGCACGGAGACACGCCTTAGTCCTGTGGGGGACTAAGTCTGGCGTTGGGTACCTTGATGCAGGACTGAAGAGACAAAGCGCGGCCAGGCAGGCCGCCAAGAACTGCGTCGGGCACACCCTCCCGAGGTCTGGCCCTGTACCAAGCGGCCGGCCCGCCTGCCTCAAAGGGAGACGCAGGTGAGACTAGTCATCCAGACAAGGAAGACAAGACCACCCCTTCACGCGGAGGATAACGAGAGCTGCCGGGCCGACGTTACCTCCACCCACTGGGCCGCGGCGTCCCCCTCAGCTGGGCGAACTTGCAGCCGGGCGTGCAGGCACTGCTGCAGGAGTGCCCGGGCCTGAACCCTCCGACCTCCCTCGGCCATGGCTCCGGCCCGCGCCGCGGTCTGACGGCTTCAGGCAATGCACCGCGCAAGCTCCGCCCCTGCAGCACCGGCAGGGAGAAGGGGCGGGGCGAGATGGAGGCTCCGCCCCTACGAGTCAGGATTTCTTCTGTCCCGGATGTGCGGTCTTCCAAGTGCACGTGATAGTAAGCGCCTCTGCAAAAGCTGCCCAACTGCTTAGAAGGAGCTAGGTGTATGCCTTTTAAAGAATGAAGAAAAAACTCATTAGATCTCTTCCCTACACACTTTTGAGCAAACATTTTTCATTTCAGAAAGCTTAGGTTCTAGCTTTGAACCTAAAGCATTGAAAATTTTTAAACCTGCTAATTTAAGTACATATTATGCCCCTTATGAATATAAGTAAACAGAATGAATGAGTCAAATCACAGAGCAAGCAGAGATGGAACTAAAAGCTATACATCTTTCAAAATATTCCTTACTCCAATCAATAAAACAAGGCTACCACCTCTATCAGAAATACTGTAAATAATTCTGATTGCACAGTTGTGGAAAGGTATTGGTATGCTATGTGAATACGCATTTGGAAATCATTCTTTACAAAATATCCTTGCTAAAACCATCCTTATCTAAGAAAGCATTATTGTTAATAAGTTATTTGACCTCCTACTCAAAGTAAAACATGTTCTGATGAACATAATAAACATAAATTCTGTGATGCACTGTTAAGCACATATTAAAATATAAATAAAATTAAACAAGAGCTTGGTTTTCTTTCCCATGTAACATATTCCTTGAATATTTATCAGGTTTGCATTAATTTTTCTACAGGCTTGGAAGGTTTCGATGAGGGATAATAGTGTTACCCTGATTGCATTACCCAGGTCATTGATTTGGGCTCAGTTGGCACAATATGCCTATGTATTCGGGTCTGTTGTTCAAGAAGATGACATCACCAATGGTTGCTATCCATACAAAGTAGTGTGACTGAAGAAAGCAATTCATGCATAATCAACAGTCCTTTGTACACAAAATTGAAACTGCTTGTTTGCTGGTTATCTTGCAGCCAGCTTCTTCAGTAAAAATAAAAAGCAAAATCTCACATTATCTCTGATTGCTACATTGCAGGAGTTCTGATATTTGTTGACATTTATCTGCAAAGCACAGGCAAGTTGAATTGCTTAATGTCTGCATTTTTATGTCATTATAACTATTGAGTCTCTTGTCTCTCTCTCTCTGTCAGACCCAAATTGTACAAATCTGGAAGAAGCTTCAACATAAGATTCTTAGTCATGACCCAGATTAAGAAAGGACTTTTGTGTCTTATTAGTATATAGGTGCAGGAGATTGGGGGGGGGGGGGGGGCGGGACTGTTTAAAACAGGGGATTTGGTTGCCCGAAATTTTTCGACCGTGGGG
>CAUYPK010170829.1:0-97939 GCA_963574355.1 Loris lydekkerianus
TACCCGTCTTTGGGTACTATGAATGTAATCCACCATGCAGCCTCTCCATATCCTGTCTTAGGTTGTCCCCGCTTTGGGAATCTTACCCGTCATTGGTGCTATGGAGGGCAGTGAAGAATAATAGTTAGATTCTTGGTTAAAAAGTTGGTCTCTTCTAAGGTATATGTATATATTAAGTTTTTTTATTTTCTTTGTTGCTGCCATTTTGGGTTATTTGAGCTTTCTTGTTGTGTTTTTGCTAAATTATTTGGTTAGTTCTAGTCTTAATTTCCATTTTTATTTTCATCAAGAGCAAGGGCTCCTATATTTTTGGTTATGGTATTTCAGCCTCATTTATTATCTCTCACTATTCCATTCCTCTCCTTCTTTCTCTCTTCTGATAGAGATGTTTCTCATCTTTCCTGCATAAATTGCTTGTACAACAGCTAAGATATCCCCTCCTTTTTTGATCTTTCTTCTTTCTTTCAGTGAGAAGGAGAAAAGAGGACAAGGAAGTTAAGAAGAAAGCATACATGGAGGAACCAACAGAAAAAGCTGGGCACCATACAAAAACCAAAACAGAGCAATTCCCTCAAGGGACGATGAGGCAGCTACTATAGAAGACTGTACCTACAAATAATTAATGGATTTGATAGAAAGGGAATTTAAAATATGGATGATAGAGACAATAAAGGGAATGGACAAGAAAATGGAAAGATAGAACCAAAAGATGGATGAGAGATATGTAGAATATAGAAAGGATATAGTGGAACTTAAGGAAATGAAGGGGACAATCAGGGAATGTATAGATGCAGTAGAAAGTATCAAAAATACATTAGGTTATGAAGAAGAAAGAATTTCAGAGCTAGAAGATAAAGTTCTTGAGTTAACCCAGATAGTTAAGGTGGCGGAAAAGAAGAGAGAGAAATCAGAGCAGTCATTCAGAGAACTACAAGACTTTACAAAGCATTCAAATATACAAATAATAGGGACTCCTTAAGGGGAAGAAGACTGCCCCAAAGAAATGGAAGCCCTACCGCAGACCACTATAAATGAAAACTTCCCAAGTTTTGTGAAAGATTCCAACACATTCCTTTTAGAAGGATATCAACACCTGGGTCATCTCAACTCAAACAGAACTTCTCCAAGACACATTATAACGAACTTGTCCAAAATCAGGATGAAAGAGAAAATTCTGCAAGCAGCCAGGAGTAAGTACCAGCTGACCTACGGGTAGAGCCATTAGGGTTACAGCAGACTTTTCAACTGAAACTTTCCAAGCCATCAGAGAATGGTCATTCACCTTCAACATTCTTAAACAAAATGATTTTCAGCCCATAATTCTGTATCCTGCTAAACTAAGCTTCAAAATTGATGGAGAAATCAAATTTTTTGTGGATATGTAAACACTGAGGAAATTTGCCACAACATGACCAGCTCTATACTAGACCTGTTCTCAACACTGACCCACACAATGGACCACCAGCAAACTAAACACTCAGAAGTTAAAGGTCAAAACTTAACTTCATCAGTGGCACAAAGGATAAAACTATACAATGGACTTTCACAAAATAAGATGAATAGAATTCCATCACACTTACCAATTCTCTGAATAAATAATACTGGTTTGAATTCCCCACAAGCTGGCTGATTGGATAAAAAAGCATAAGGCATTGGCTAGTGCCTGTGGCTCAAAGGAGTAGGGAGCCAGCCCCATATGCCAGAGGTGGCAGGTTCAAAACCAGCCCTGACCAAAAACTGCAAAAACAAACAAACAAACAAACAACAACAACAAAAAACCACAAGGCATCCATATGTTGTCTCAAAGAAGTGCACCTAGCATTGAAGGACAAATCAAGACTCAAGGTTAAGGGATGGAAAATAGTGTAGCAAATGGAAATCAGAAGAAAGGAGGGTTTGCAATATTATTTTCAGATACAAGCAGATTTAAAGCAATTAAAGTTAAGAAAGACAAAGATGGACACTTCAGTATGGTCAAGGAAACAATAAAACAAAAAGACATTTCAATTTTAAATATGTATGCACCCAATTTAAATGTTCCCAGATTTATGAAACAGATCTTGATTGGTCTGAGCAACATGGTATCACATAACACCATAATAGCCAGGAACTTTAACACTCCTCTGAAAGAACTGTACATAGCTCCTAAATATAAACTAAACAAAGATGCAAAGGCTTCAATGTGACCCTAGAACAAAAGGGATAAATAGACATATACAGAACACACCATCCCAAAACTAAAGAATACACATTTTTAGCTTGGCCTCTGTAGCACAGTGGTTACAGCACCAGCAATATACATTGAGAGTGGAGGGTTCAAGCCCTGCCTGGGCCAGCTAAAACAACAATGACAACTGCAACAGAAAATAGCCAGGCATTATAGCAGGCACCTGTAGTCCCAGCTACTTGGGAGGCTAAGGCAAGAGAATTGCTTAAGCCCAAGAGTTGGAAGTTGCTGTGAGCTATGATGCCACACCACTCTACTGAGGGTAACATAGTGAAACTGTCTAAAAAAAAAAAAAAAAAAAAAAAATATATATATATATATATATATATATATATATATTTATTTATTTTTCTTGTCAGCCCGTGGAACATACTCCAAAATAGATCACATCCTAGGATACAAATAAAACCTCAACAAAATTAAAAGAATAGAAATTATTATACCTTTTTATTATTATACCTTTTATCTTCTCAGACCACAAGGCAATAAAGGTAAAACTTAACTCCAACAAAAATGTTCATCCCAAACAAAGGCATGGAAATTAAACAACCTTATGCTGAATGATAGTTGGGTTCAGGGAGATAAAAGAGAAAATCATTAAATTCCTCAGACATAACAACAATAAAGACACAAGTTACCAAAACCTGTGGGACTCAGCAAAAGCAGACTTAAGAGGGAAATTTATCCCATTAGATGCCTACATTTGAAAAACAGAAAGAGAGTGCATTAACAAACTCATGAACCATCTTATGGAATTGGAAAAAGAAGAACAATCTAATCTCAAACCCAGCAGAAGAAAAGAAATAACCAAAATTAAGTCAAAAATGAATAAAATTGCAAACAAAATAATCATTCAGAAAATTAATGAAACAAAAAGTCGATTTTTTGAAAAAAAAATAAAATTGATAAACCTTTGGCCAGATTAACTAGAAACAGAAAAATAAAATCTTTAATAACCTCAATCAGAAATGATAAAGGGGGAATAACAACAGATGCCACAGAAATACAAGAAACATCTCTGAGTATTACAAGAAACTCTATGCCCAGGAATTTGACAACATGGATGAAATGAATCAATACCTAGAATCACACCCTCTCCCTAGACTTAATCAAGAAGAAATAGTTCTCTTGATAGCCGGATGTGGTGGCTCACACCTATAATCTTAGCACTCTGGGAAGCTGAGGCAGGTGAATTGCCTGAGCTCACAGGTTCAAGACCAACCTGAACCAAAATGAGACCTTGTCTCTAAAAATAGCCGGGCATTGCGGCAGGTGCCTATAGTCCCAGCTACTAGGGAGGCTGAGGCAAGAGAATCACTAGAGCCCAAGAGTTTGAGGTTACTGTGAGTTATGATGCCACATCACTCTACGCAGGGCAACAAAGTGAGACTCTGTCTCCCTCTCCCCCAAAAAAAGATTGATTTCAAGAACTGAGATCAAAGAAACAATTAAAAAACTACCCCCTGCCCCCCCAAAAAAGTGCCCTGGTCCAGATGGCTTCACACCAGAATTCTATCAAACCTTCAAAGAAGAGCTTATACCCATACTGCAGAAATTATTCCCAAAAATTGAGAAGGAAGGAATCTTATACAACATGTTCTACAAAGCAAACATCACCCTGATACTAAAACCAGGGAAAGACCCAACTATAAAGGAGAATTTCACTAATAAATATAGATGCAAAAATTCTCAATAAAATCCTAGCCCATAGATTACAGCTACACATTAAAAAAAATCTTTCATCATGATTAGTCCCAGCTACTTGGGAAGCTGAGGAAAGAGAATACTTTGAACCCAAGAGTTTGAGGTCGCTGTGAGCTATGATGTTACAGCACTCTACCCAGGGGGACAAAGTGAGACTCTGATTTTTAATTTAAAAAATAGATAATTTACTAGTTAATTGAGAAGAGGATAAAATCAAATATACAAATTAAAAATAATAAGAGTAATCATTGAATTAAAAGTCATTTTCAAGTCCTGAAAATTTGCAACAGCCTCTACAAATAAATTTGAAAACATAGATGAAACAATTTTCTAGGGAAATACACTGGACAAAACCTACCCCATAACTGAAAGAAAACTTCAACAAATCACTTTCCATAAAAGAAATAAAACTATCAAGGAATTATTCCATCAAAAAAAAAAAAAAAAGGGGGGCCAGATAGTTTCACAGATAAAATCTACAAAATCTTCCAGGACAAAATTATCTCAGTTCTTTACAAATTATCCCACAACATGGAAAATGAGGGGAACACTTTCAATTCTTTTTATACTGCAAGGAAAATTCTGAAACTCAACTGTCACAGAATCATTATAAAAGAAGAAATTTGTAAAACAATATCACATGAATATTAATATAAAAGAATCAAATAAAATATTTACCAAAAAAAAAAAAAATGACACCACATTAATATGATAAGACATCATGAGCAAGTGGGATTTATTCCAAGAATTCAAAGTTGGTTCACTATAAGGAAACCCGTCAGTTAAATATCAACAATATAGACAATATTGACACATGTAGGGAGAAAAATGGTGATTACATACCTAAATGCGGAAAAGGCCTTTAAGAAAATTTGTGCCTATTAGAGATGAAAATAGAAACAATAATGAAAATAAAAATATATACATGTGCGTGCCTTTTCACAGACCCATCATCTCACAGAATAAGAAAATGCTGTAATATTTCCCTTCACAGCAGAAAAAAGTTCCCATTTCCTTGCACATGGTAGGTCCCGGCCAGTACCATCAGACAGGGGAAACCAGTGAAAAGAAAACTATCCCTTTAATTTTATTTCATTTACATGTAAATTTAAACAGCCACCTATAACTACAACATGGGGCAGCAAAGCCCAGAAAATCGATGGGAAAAGCTAACTCAAACAAAAAAATGAATCCAGTAAGGTATAAAAACTGCCTACAGGGATCAACAGCCTTTACATGCATGCCCGGTAACCAGGCAGAGGATGTGAAGGTGGAGAAACTTCCATCATCAGAATCAAGATGAAATATTTAGGAGTAAACCTAGTAAGAAATGTGGAGAAGTCATTACTAGGACAAAGAAAGAAATTAGAATATAAATCAAAGATGAGGTGATGCATTGTATCAGCGTTAAGTGGTGGGAGAATAAAATAATGTATTGTGTCAGTGTTCACACACCCCTGTTTTTAGGAAACATGTCCTGAGTAAAGCAATGTTGGGGGCCTAATGTGGCCCCCACATGAATCCTCCCCACACTCCTCTGATGAAATGCAAGACCAGAAAGGGCCTAGCTAGCCCCACCCCAAACGTTCCCACCAAAAGGACCCCAGCCCACTAGAATCCTCCGACAGGCAGTGGGATCTGCCCACCCCTACAGCCTCCAACTGCACTGAGTGGAGATGCCATTTGAGGCCTTCCCAGGTGGGTCTCTTTCCCTTTCTTTAAAGCTGGTCTGAACATCTCTGTTCTCTGGGTCTCATTTCTGGGCACATGCCACCGGACAACCTTTCATCTGGTGCCAAAACCTGGGATAGGCGGCTGGCTGGCAGCCTGGCCCAAACTCACTGCCAGCCTTGCTAGCCACCCAGTTCCCTCAGAACTCAGTCCCAATCATGCCCAGACCCAACTCCACAGAACTGGCTGACAGAGATTTTAGAGGACTTCACTCCAACTGCCACTTAAGGGTGAGTAAGGTCCCTGAAACATCTTCAGACAGAACTCCCCTTGGCCCACCCCGTGTCCCTGTGTTCCCGCTTCCCCCTTGCTTCTTCATTCATGCCTGACCAGGAGTTTTGGTCCCAGGGCTTGGTCCTGAATCAGGCTTCTGGTTCCCTTCCCCGCCCCCCCGGGGGAAGGGTCCTCAAATCCCAGAGGGGAGCAGGGGACAGCTGGCATCTCAGAGTCTCTCATTCTCTTTGATAACCTGGGTCTTGAGAAACAGAGGACACCCTCTTTTCCACCCAGACAGGGGAAGGAAATCTGAGACTTGGAAGCTGACCCTTATATAAATTGGACAACAGTTCCATCTGACCTGAAAATGGGGTCTTTCATTTCAATATCTTAAGGACTGAAACATTTCCTCTAAAGAAATGGCAGATAGAGTGAAGTCCCCTATGGTCAGGCTTTTTATCTCTGCTTTCACCCCTCCCTGTGCAAATCATGTTCTATTCACCATATACTGGTTACTCTAACCTCCCCCAACTATCTCCTTCTGATCTTCCTCCCTATCTTCCCTTCTTGATAGATTTCTTTGATCCCACTAACCATTGGGATCAACGTTCCTCCACCTCCTAACCCACCATGGAACCCCAAGGTCCTCCTCCTCCCCGTCCCATCAATCCCTTCACACTTTTGTGACAGCTGGCTTCCCCACCCCACCCATGCCCACTTCTGCCATAATGCCCATGCCAGCTCCTTCTGGGCGTCCATGCCCACTTCCACTGCCTGCCACACGCCCCACTGCCAGCCATGCCATCCTCCTGACTCCGCCCCTGGCACAGAAACTCCTCTACCATTACATGAATAAATATCTTAGCAAACTGCTTCATCTCCCAGTTGGCCCCAATATTCAGCATAAACTCTAACACCTAAAGGGGGGCCTCAGAACCCACAAGCAGAGCTTTTGTACCTGGCACCCAGCCTTCCTGGTCTTTTAATAACTGAGGTGGAGAGAGGGTATAGAAAATGGTACTGACAGCATCCCTGAGAGCAGGAAAGATTTTTTTTTAATTATAGCTGCCCCTTTAAAGCTTCTCCAGAGTTATTCAAAAGGCCAGGCAAGAAGATCACACCTTTCTGCAGGAAAGGAGCACTGCCTCTCTAGGTCTTTGAGTCTCTGGAGTAAAACACCCCAGGAAGCATCCTCAGCAGAACCCCAAAACTGGGTCCCCCTCTGCAAAAGAGAAAGACTCTGGGAGAAAGAATGTATGCTCCTTAGAACAGGAGGCTACATTCACCTTCTGGAATTAGTGATTCCCTAAGTTGACATCCACTATACCCATGGACCCACAAAAGTTGGGTCCTAAGTTGACATCCTCTATACCCATGGACCCAGGTGTGGTGGGCACCTGTAGTTCCAGGTACTTGGGAGGCAGAAGCAGGAGAATCACTGGATACCAGGAGTTGAAGGTTGCTGTGAGCTGTGATGCCACAGCCCTCTACCCAGGGTGACAGCTTGAGGCTCTGTCTCAAAAAAAAAATTGTTATTAAAATGTAAATGTTTAAGATCATAAGTAATATTTCAATAAAGCTAGCTATATCTCAAGTGACCATCAGAAAAAACAGTCACACTACAAAAAAGGTTTTCCTCATCTCTTTGGTAACTGGCCTAAGAAAAACAATTCTACTCTGGGAGGCTCGGGCAGGTGGATAACTTGAGCTCACAAGTTTGAGTCCAGTCTGAGCAAAATCAAGACCCCATCTCTACTAAAAATAGAAAAACTGAGGCAAGAGGATTACTTGACCCTGAGCTAGAGGTTGCTGTGAGCTATGATGTCCCTGCACTCTATCCAGGGCAACAGCTTGAGACTCTGTCTCAAAAAAAAAAAAAAAAAAAAAGAAGAAAAAGAAAAGAAAAATAATTTTAATAACCAAATGAGATTTTATTACAATTAACTTTATCATTAATACAACAAAATAATTTAGTTTTCTCCTTTGGAATAGTATTTCCATATGATGTTAATAAGAATAACAAAAAATGGCTCCGCACCTGTAGTTCAGTGGTTAGGGCACCAGCCACATACACCAAAGCTGGTGGGTTCAAACCCAGCCTGGGTCTGCTAAACAACAATGACAACTGCAACAAAAAAATACCTGGGTGTTGTGGCAGATGCCTGTAGTCCCGGCTACATGGGAGGCTGAGGCAAGAGAATCACTTAAGCCCAAGAGTTTGAGGTTGCTGTGAGATGTGATGCCACAGCACTCTACCCAGGGCAACATAGTGAGATTCTCAAAAAAAAAAAAAAAAAAGTCTATACACTTTTTGAGTCATGTAACACTTCAGCTGTCTTTATTAGGTCTTCTGATTAGGAAACTGAGTCCTTTCTCTATCCAAGAATAAGATTTTTTCTTTTAAAATCATTTAATTATCAGTTTAAGTGAATAACTTACTTTATAGTAAACTGTGATCCTGTTTTATGAAGGATGTTTTTAGTAGGAAAAGTTGAACAGGAAGAAGACAATGTATCAAAGAAGATTTTCTATAGTAAACTTTTGTCCTGAAATGAAGCAATTGGTTATTTAAGAAAAGGGAAAGAGAAGACAAAACAGAAAGTTTTTAACATGTCTGTAGATTGTTCATGCATGGTAAACAAAACTCATAAGAGAGAATTTATGAAGGAATTTGTATATGATCCAGTTGGCAATAATTTGTGAAGTTTGGTTAAAACAACAAAGCATTCTTAAAATATTGGTTCACTCATGATGAAATTACATGACCTGTTTTTTTTGCCCTCAGTAGAGTGCCATGGCATCACAGCTCACAGAAACCTCCAACTCCTGGGCTTGGGCAATTCTCTTGCCTCAGCCTCCCGAGTAACTGAGACTACAGGTGCCCGCCACAATGCCTGGCTATTTTTTGTTGCAGTTTGGCCGGGGCCAGGTTTGAACCTGCCACCCTCGGTATATGGGGCCGGCGCCCTAGCCACTGAGCCACAGGTGCTGCCCAACCTGCTGCTTTTTAATTTAAAAATTATGCTACAGAAAGTTTTTCTTTACTTTTTTCAGTAAATGACTTTAAAAAAGCAATGATCTTATATTTTATCAAGATAATACCTATCTTATCTTTATTATTTAGAGTTTTTTCACTAGGAAAAAACCCCTAAACTTTGGAAGTTGAAGTTTATACCCATACAACTTCCTATATTACCTTTAGTCATCTAAAGACTATTACTCTTAAGGCCGGGCATGATGTCTCATGCCTGTAATCTTAGCACTCTAGGAGGCCAAGGCAAGTGAATTGCTTGAGCTCAGAAGTTCAAGACCAGCCTGAGCAAAAGGAGACCACATTTCTAAATATGACGGGGCATTGTGAAGGGAGCCTGTAGCCCCAGCTACTCAGGGGGCTGAGGCAAGAGAATAGCTTTGAGCCCAAGAGTTTGAGGTTGATGTGAGCTATGATGCCACAACACTCTACCCAAGGAGACAAAGTGAGACCCTGTCTCAAAAAAAAAAAAAAAAAAGGCTATTACTGTTAGTTAAACAAAAGCCATTGTTTTATGATAACATGTGTCTCTACTAAAACAAATGTCTAAACCTGTAGTATTTAATAGGCCTTGATATATATTATCAATACTAATTATATACTAATTTCTATACTACAAAATAACCAAATTTCCTTTCCAACTATAATCATGACCGCTGTAAAATCTTTACCATCCCCAGTCCATTTTACTTTGGGTCTTCTTTTTTTTTGCTTTTTGGTTTTTTTTGAGACACTGTCTCACTTTGTCGCCCTTGATAGAGTGCTCTGGCGTCATAGCTCACAGCAACCTCAAAATCTTGGGCTCAAGCAATCCTCTTGCCTCAGCCTCTCAAGTAGCTAGGACTACAGATACCCACCACACCACGTGGTTATTTTTAGAGACGGGGATCTTGCTTTTGCTCAGGCTGATCTTGAACTCGTGAGCCCAGGCAATTACTTTGAATCTTCTTAAACAACAGTTTATAATTAGCTATGGTTCAAGATTTACTTGTTTTTCATTTGTTTTTTGTTTGTTTTTTGTTTTTGAGACAGAGTCTCACTATGTCACCCTGGATAGAGTGCTGTAGCGTCACAGCTCACAGCAACCTCCAACTCTTGGGCTTAAGCGATTTTCTTGCCTCAGCCTCCCAAGTACCTGGGACTACAGGCACCCGCCACACAACACCCGGCTATTTTTTTTTTTTTTTTTGGTTGTAATTATTATTGTTGTTTGGCAGGCCCCACGCTGGGTTTGAACCCACCAGCTCTGGTGTATGTGGCTGGCACCCTAGCCACTGAGCCATAGGCACCGAGCCAAGATTTACTTCTTTTGACAATGTCATGGTTGGGTGGAACCTGTGGCTCAATGGGTAGGGCGTCAGCCTCATATACCGAGGGTGGCAGGTTTGAACCCGGCCCTGGCCAAACTGCAACAAAAAAATGCGACAAACTGCAACACCAGGGCATTGTGGCAGGCGCCTATAGTCCCAGCTACTTGGGAGGCTGAGGCAAGAGAATCGCCTAAGCCCAGGAGTCGGAGGTTGCTGTGAGCTATGACGCTACAGCACTCCACCAAGGGCGGTAAAGTGAGATTCTGTCTCTAAAAAAACAAAAAAAGAAAGAAAGAAAATGTCATGAAAAGAACTGAAGAAATCTTTTATGATTTTATTTAAAACATTGCTAATCAAGCAGTACACTGAACCCCATAAATGCATCAATGTACAAAGTCATGATTTAATAAAAAATAATAATTAAAAAAATTAAAAAATAAAACATTGCTAATCCTCTTGCTCTGTTTTCCAAATCCATGACAAATTTTGTATAATAAACAAAATTTATATGATATTTCCAAGATTGAAAACTGTTAAACCCTGCCTGGCTGGGCCTTATTCACCTCTCTAGGCCTAGAGTCTACAGCAAAAGAGACAGGACTGCAAAGTTCCAAGAGCCAATTTCAAGGAATAAAACTAGTAAGGGTCTAGTTCTCTGACCTTTCTCCTCAATTTCCCAACCTGGCCCCTACAAACTCACTTAACAACTTGTTAAAGAGACCACAACACTTACAGCCTACGAAACTAAACTTTACTCAAATTCTTCCAGGACTGACTAGGCCCACATCAACCTAAAATAAATCCTTTTATTTCTTACTGCTTTTTTCATCACTACAGCTGAGCTTCTACAAATCCTGTCCTAGAGTCATCTCTCTGTGCTTGAACTCACAGGCCTTCCAAAGCCAGCTTCCACCCTAGGTAAAATCCCCAGAAGCCCAGACCAACATTGACATCAGACTCCAACTTGCTTCACAGCAACTTAAAAACTGCAGATTTTCAGCTGGGTGCCGTAGCTCAGTGGTTAGGCCCAGGCCTGCTACACGAAATAAAACAAAACAAAACAAAACAAAAAATAACTGGGCATTGTAGCAGGCACCTGTAGTCCCAGCTACTAAGGAGGCTGAGGCAAGAGAATAGCTTGAGCCTAAGAGTTTGAGGTTGCTGCGCACTGTGACACCATGGCACTTACCAAGGGGGACGAAGTGAGACTCTGTCTCAATTAAAAAAAAAAAAAGCAAATTTTCATATGCTGTGGTATAAGACATTTTGCTCTTCTTTCTTATACTTCTACCAAAGTCACATACCAGATCTATTCCCTTTTACTCATGCAGAAAAAGATTACTGGCTCCTTGTTCCTAGCAATTTCTCTCCAGTGAAACCCCCATCCCACCTCTAACCCAGCCTTAAAGACCATCTACTTTCAATCCCTCCCCCTAATGACCCAAGTGAGCTCTGACAGTCAGGGACATCACTCCACCCATAATCCTCAGGAAGGGGATTATGCTGCAGAATAAGAGACCTCTTCATCATAATCCCCAGTTTTGAGCTCATTTCAAATAGATATTTTAATTTTACAACAGAAAGAGGGGAATGTAAAAATAGTCAGCATTTAAAGTGAAATAACAGAAAATTATTAACTCATAGTCTCTCAATAAGGACCAAAATCTGTCTCTCTACCTGCTTTCTTTCTCCTGCCAGCAGCGCCCCATCCCTGCAGATTCCAGCTTTCACAAACAACTGCAAAACCCAGCAGACCAAAAGGAAATGTAAATCCTTTCTCTTTACATTTCCCCAGCTCCTCTGACTTTTAGGATTTGTTCCTTTAAGCCTCAAGTGATTCCTGAATGTCCATGATGAATGAGCAGTCATGCCTTAAGAATGGACACATCCAAAAACTGTCTCCAACCTTGCCTAAGGAAAATGGATACAACTTTCACATTCACAATACCTCGTGGGTTTGATAATGATTACTCTTTTCTATTTCCCCCCTGTAAATCCAGCTGCCCACTGGACCTCAGCACCAACATTCTTCCTTTCTTTCTGTGAGATGCCAGGCCATTCTGTCCCTCCTTTCTCCCCATCCCCATCTTTCCTGCTCTTTCTCTCTCTTTCTCTCCCTCTCTCATCTCTCCACCCACTCTCACTGGTCCTTGCACCCAAAACTAGAACCCTTTTGCTAGGACAGCCCTACTGTCCGATTTTCACTCCTCCCATAGATTAAAGCACTGAGGAAACTCAAGCCTCTTGCCCCTTTATCGACATACCCACTGACAGACTCACCGACCACCAAACCCAAACCAAGTTTCTTGTCTTCTCTGAAATGCACTCTATTATATCCCCGTCTATATAACCTATCAGTGAAGCGACCCTGGCTAGAACCCTTTCCATCTAGAATACTGAAAGGACCAAAAAAACCATGCAGAAACTCAAGAATTACTCCTTTCCTTCAACTTTTTCACTTGCCTCAATGACATGGTGTCTTTTTCCTATACAGAACCTCTACCTGTCAATGCCTCCCGACAAACTGGACTGACACCTACACTCTGGTCCTGCACTCCCCTGACATACCCCTCCTCCCAGGCAACCAGTAAGTTCCAGGCCCCTTTCTCACCCTACCTGGAGCTGGCACACCATCCAACTAATCCCTCTCCTAGTAGGACTAGGCATCACAGCAGGGGTTTCCACCAGGACTGCTGGCCTAGGAATTGCCACCCACCAGTTCCAACTAATGTCCACTGAGCTAGCCAAGAGCCTCCAGGAAGTCTCTGATCAGTTACAACCCATACAAGACCAGGTGGACTCCCTACAACAGTAGTTCTCCCAAATCCTAAAGGCTTAGATCTACTCGTTGCAGAGGAAGGGGCCTTTGCACTTGCTTACAGGAGGCCTGCTGTTTCTACACCAAGTCTGGCCTGGTCTGAGAGGGCATCATCCAACTCCAGGAACAAGCTATCTACCTGCAATCTCAAAATAAGGAATCCTGGTTCAACAACCCCTATGGACACTGGATCTTACCCCTCTTGGGCCCCCTCACTGCAATCCTCCTGTTCTTAACCATTGCCCCTTACATCATCCAACCCCTGTCCTTCCTCATTTATTCTCCAACTGCTCTCAGTGGAGATGCCATTTTCAGCTTGCCCAGGGGTCTCTATCCCTTTCATTAAACCTGGCCTGAACCTCTCCCAGTCTCATTTCTGGGTACCGCAGAACGACCTTTCAAGCAGCACCTTGTCTGTGGTGAAAAGATAAAGCAACTATGATAAAATATTAACATTTGGGTGGTCTGGCATTCGTTATACTATTTTTGCCATTTTTCTCTAAGTCTGAGACTGTGTCAAATAAAAAGGTAAAGAATTTAAGTATGTGCCAGGTGCAGGAGTTCACACCTGTAATCCTAGCACTCTGGGAGGCCAAGGTGGGTGGATTGCTTAAGCTTAGGAGTTCGAGACCAGCCTGAGGAAGAGCAAGCAAGACTCCATCTCTATTAAAAATAGAAAAACTAGCCAGGCTTTATAATGGGCACCTGTAGTCCCAGCTACTTGGGAGGCTAAGACAAGAGGATTGCTTGAGCCAAGAGTTTGAGGTTGCTGTGAGCTATGATGATGCCATGGCACTCTAGCCTGGGCAACAGAGTGAGACTCTATCTCGAAAAAATAAACAACAAAAAACGTAATTATGAATGCCCACAAACATCAACCCAGTTACTGCATCCTCAGAACCTGGGCCAGCTAACACAGAGGTACCTGCAGCTTGTACCCAGCCTTCTGCTATTATCTTTCTAAGTACCTGCCATGACTGAATCATGGTATTTAGGTGTAGCAGCTTCTTATGATGCCCCATTACAAAGATCTGGGCAGGTCAAAACACACAAATGTTCCACAGTTCCCGTATATTGTTGGTGAAGTAAATAGAACAGATGTCTTACACCATCTGTGCTGCTATAACAAAATGGCTGAAGTGGGCTAATTTATAAAGAACAGAGGTTTGTTTTTTCACAGTTCTGGGAACTGGGCAGTCTAAGACAAGGCACCAGCAGGTTCAGTGACTGATGAGGGTTGTTCTCTCCTTCTAAGACAGAGCCTTGATGCAGCGTCTGTGAGTTCAAGCTCCAGCTGTGCTGATGTGAAGCCTCTTGCCCAGGGGCCTTAGTCCCACTTACCAGGAAGGAGCCCAAGGCCTTAGACACTTCTAAGGGCCCAGCTATCAACATCATCATACTGGTGTTATGCCCAGGAGTCTCCCAAAGACCATACTGCCAGACAAGTCAAATTAAAGAGGAGTCCTTTTATTGAAGAGCTGGCCGGTGACTGCCCCAGTGTCCCAACATGGGGATCCTGAGTGCAGCCCCAAGTTGTCTAAGGCTCTGATTTTTATAAGGCAAAATATTTCCAGGGGGCAGATAAACATAGTCATAGAAGCAAAAAACAGCAGTTAGGGGAAATCACGAGCGCAAGGCAGCTTAGTCAGTTTACACAATGTTATGATCACAAGAGCAATGAATAATTTTACAAAGCAGGTACAATCTACGATGTCCTAAGGTAATGTAAGGAGGGGGACTCGTAGGTGAGGGTCATAAACAACATGATCATAAAAAGCTATAATCATAGGGGCTACGTGGTCAGTAACTTACATTACTAACAATTTTAGTTAAAAGTATTTACAGTTACACTGGGAAGGAAAACAAGAGGAACTAGTTTTTTGAAGGTAAAAAGGAGCAAATAGTAAAATGGAGTTACGCTTATTCTGTTAACATTTCAATATTATATACGAATGGTATGAAGATCACTTTAACATAATGGTTGTTTGTCACAAGGGTAGTTAGTGACTTTCTACACAATATTAATAACTTTAACAGTTCTAATTAGGTACACTTAAAATACTATGCAATGGACGGAGAGGCAAGTGGAACCCGTTTTTCCCTAAAGTGATAAAATGTAGCAAAACAACAGAACGAAATCAGGCCTACCACCTGCTTTGCCTTCGCACTGATTCTCTGGAACAAGAGTTATAACAAAATGGATTTGCTGGCTCGGCACCTATGGCTCAAGTGGCTAAGGCACCAGCCACATACACCTGAGCTGGCGTGTTTAAATCCAGCCTGGGCCTGCCAAACAACAATGATGGCTGCAACAAAAAAATAGCCAGGCATTGTGACAGGCACCTGTAGTCCCGGCTACTTGGGAGATGGAGGCAAGACAATCACAGAGCCCACTTGCTCTGAGTTGTGATGCCACAGCACTCAACCCAGGGTGACACCTTGAGACTCTGTCTCAAAAAAAAAAAAAAAAAAAAAAATGGATTTGCTTTGCCACTGATTCTCAGGAACAAGAATTATAACAAAATGGAGTTAGGCTTGCTTCTGTTTCACCCTAACACCGGCAATTCTCAAATTTTGGAGAGGACACATTCAAGCCCTAGCTGCAGTGCAGGTAGAAAAAGCAGATGCTATGTGTAGGGGCCAGGCATCTGTGTGCACACGCAGGAGCTCTGGGACACCCAGGTGCATAATGGTAGCCAGAGCTGGGGATGGACCTAGGCCCTGGAATGGGAAAATAACTCATTTTTTTCAGTGCATATTCCTAAAAATATAAGATGACACAGCTGAGACCCTGTTGTAGGTGTCCCCCAAAAGATATGTTAAAGTCTTATCTCCCCACACCTCCAGATTTGGCCTTATTTGGAAGTGATATAATTATAATTAAGATGAGGGAGATTAGTCCTCCACTGAAGGTTTAAGGGAGAGCAAGTCCACTACCACCCGATTTCAGACATCTGGCTTCCAGAACTACAAGGTAATATACTTGTGTTGTTTTAAGCCACCAGTTTATAGCAGCCCTGGCAGACGAATACAGACCTTCAAATCAAGTAAGTGCTTGAGTCAGGAGTGGATAAAGTGACTCCACACACGGGGGGAGGGGAGGTATGGAACCCACAGTCTGCAGGGCAGCTGGCCTGTCCCAAGGCCCGGGAAGGCAGGACTCTCCCTCAGCCAGGATCTGCCTCAGGATCAGAGTTTTCCCTGCACCACCTCTAGCTTAATAAATGCAAATGTAGATTCTTTCAAATGCTAATCAGGATGAGGAGGACGCCTCCAGGGAGGAAACAGAATAAAAACCAGTGCCTACTAGGAGAAAGAAAGGAGAAAAGAGAACACAGAGGACAGGAAACCCAGGTCTGCCCACGTGCTGTGTGCCATCCGTGCAGCAAACACAGGTCCAGAATGCACCTGAAGGCCCAGGTCGGTGAGGGGTGGGGCTCAGTGACCTAAGGGGCAGCAGGGGGGCCATAGATTACCACATTTTACCCACCATATTTGTGGAAATTAACATGGACAGCAGCGACCCACAGGCCAGCTCCTATTAGGGTCTTCGGGGGGCACTGCTGAGGCAGCCAGCAAAGCTCACCCTGCAGAGCTAACCCTGCAGGCAACTCAAGCAGAACTCACCCTGCAGAGTTGCCTCCAATGGCCAGAGAGCTGAGGCTGGGGTGGTAAGACGCTCCCTAGGCCAGAGAGAGCCAGGTGTGGGCAGGTGCGAGGGGGCAAACAGCACCAAACATCCTACTTCCTGCAGGTTCACAGACACACACGGGCATGTACGGGCACAGGCACACATGTACATGAACATCCACACTTGCACGTGTGTGCATAAGCACACGTGCATGCACATCCACACTCGCATATGGGTGTGCATATGCACACATACATGCACATGGACACACAGGCTCATGTGTCCATGCACTGCAAATGAATGCACTGCAGGGCACACAGGCACACGTACACATGCATGTGTCCACTAGGCACACGTGGGCACACACGCAGATGCAAGGCATATGTGCACACACACGCATGCGCACACCCCAACTTTGAGTGCTTGCCATGGAGCAGCACTACCTACCACTACCTACATCTCTACATAAATGTTCTTGTTCGGAAGAGGTCAACAACACTCCTACCACTCCAACTCAGAGGAGTGAACTAAGACAGCAATGTGACTGACCTGCAGCAGGTGATGGTGGAGCCAAGACTCCACTCCAGGCAAGTCACACCCTCAAAGGCAGAGGTCCTTGGCCTCCTCTTGCCCACTCTGAACAGAGCCCAGGGGAGACAAACCAATTCTGTCCCTTCTTCCTTTCGAGAGTGTTCAATCCTAAAGCCAGCAGTGGGATGCAGTGATCCTCACTAGTGACTAGAGCCACAAACCCCGGAGCGGAGCAGGAGGACACCAGCTCCAGGACTGGAGCTGTGGACTCAGGTGAGAGATAGCAGGTTGGCCATAGAGATTCATTTTCATGTTGATTTTGCTTTGATTTTTGTCTAAGAATTCAGTGAGTGCCACCATCTTGGCATAGAAACTGGGCTCAGAGCCCACGAGGGTGTGGGCCCAGAGGAAAGGCCTTGGTGATTTGCCTGCGCTCCAGGGCCAAGGCTGGTCCAGACAGGTGCAGCCGGGAGGTCACCAAGGGCCCACTGCCAAGGTCATTTTTCTCTCTTTAAGTGCAACACTGGTCTGTTGTCAGAAAACACAAGTATTTCCTAAAGAGAAGAAAATATAAGGGGTGGAGATGAGGCCAGTTCAGCCAGGACAGCCGCTTGTCAGGGAGAACCCCCTCCTCTGTCCCAGATACCAGGAGGCCGAGGGTTGATGCTCCTCACAAGTCTTGCCCTGAAAGTGGGCCTGCACTCCAGGTGGCTCTCAGAGGCCTTAAACAGGCTGAGCTGGCTGTTTCCTCCCAGGGGTAGGAGAGGACCCAAGGACCTGACTGGGCTTACCTGTGCCATGGGGATACCTGCCATGGGCTTACCTGTGCCATGGGGACACCTTAAAGCCTGGCACCAACATGGCTCACCCACTCACCCCACCTGTTGAGATGAAAGCATTCTAGGGAAGGAGGCTCCGTTGGCCCTTGGGACCCCGTGGCCGCAAGCACAGCGCCACCAGCACTTGTGTTTTCAGGGCGAGTGGGGGCAGCCCTTCCTGAGGCTGCACCCCCAGGCTCATCCACCACCACCACTTGATGTGACCCAAACTCAGTTCTTCTTTGTGTGTATTTTTTCTGGAGCCCAACCCATGAACTTTTCTGCATCCCCTTTAAGATAAAAATCAAATCTTTAAAGACCATCTTCAAAAAACACAGAATGGCTGGAATTAGATAAAAATAAAGCTTGCCCGTTTCCTCTCAGGAGCTTCCTGCTTGTCTGAAAACATGTTGAGTCAGCAGCCTTTTTGGCCGAGAGGAGCCTCCTGAGGCCCCTCCGCCTCCTGCAGAGACCAGGATGAAGGCCGTGTTGGTTCCAGCATGTGTGGTGTCACAAGAGGGGGACAGCGGCCAGACCTGCCAACTTACTGCTGATACACTGTGTGGAGCTTCCCACTTGAAGGAAGTGTGTCCATCCTCAAAAAACTCAAAATCTCACTGCAGCCCACAGAGATTCAGAGCACAGGGCGGGCCAGTGTCCATGTCTGCTTTAAAATCAGAGTGTGTTCTTATTTGGAAGCAAGGTCCTTGCAGATGTGATTCGGGTGAGGTAACACTGTAGTGGGCGGGGCGTCGTCGGTGCTTCTCCAGGTCACTAGGAGGCTCCGTCTTCCCTGCACCACCAGTAGCCCTCTGCTCTCTTTAGAGTAGCTGCTGGCTCTGAAAGAAGAGAGAAGGTACAAGAGGACCCTCTTTTTAAGATTTCTCCACAGCCCTTTCCGTGCTGCTCAGGGAGGACCCATAAGGTGTTGTTCTGGATTCCCACCATAACTTAAAGGGAAATTTTCACAAGGTCGGGAGCCCTTGACGTCCTACAAATGAAAGAGGAGGATGTCCTCAAATTCCTTGTAGCCGGAACTCACTTAGGTAGCACCAACCTTGACTTCCAAATGGAACAGTACATCTACAAAAAGAAAAGGGATGGCATCTACATCATAAATCTGAAGAGGAGCTGGGAAAAACTTTTGTTGGCAGCTCGGGCCATTGTTGCCATTGAAAACCCTGCTGATGTCAGTGTCATATCCTCCAGGAATACTGCCCAGCGATCTGTGCTGAAGTTTGCTGCTGCCACTGGAACCACTCCAATTGCTGGCCACTTCACTCCCAGAAACTTCACTAACCAGATCCAGGCAGCCTTCTGGGAGCCTCGTCTTTTAGTGGTTACTGATTCCAGGGCTGACCACCAGCCTCTCACAGAGGTGTCTTATGTTAACCTGCCTACCATTGCTCTGTGTAACACAGATTCTCTCTGCATTATGTAGACATCACCATCCCAGGCCACAACAGGGAGCTCACTCAATAGGTCTGATGTGGAGGATGCCGGACCATGAAGTTCTTCGATGTTGTTTCCACCGTTTCCCAGGAACATCCGTGGGAGGTCATGTCTGATCTCTTTTTCTACAGAGATCCTGAAGAGACTGAAAAGGAAGAGCAGGCTGCTGCTGAGAAAGCTGTGACCAAGGAGGAATTTCAGAGTGAATGGACTGCTCCAGCTCCTGAGTTTACTGCTGCTCAGACTGCCCTGAAGGCTGCAGGTGCCCTGTGTGCCGACTCAGCAGTTCCCCACTGAAGACTGGAGCTCCCAGCCCACCACTGAAGACTGGCCAGCAGCTCCCACTGCTCAAGCCACTGAAGGGGTAGGAACAAGCCCTGAGTGGTCTGCAGTGGCTCTTAAACAAGATGGAAATAAAGTTGGAGGAAAACAAACATCAGTTAAAAAAAAAAAAAAAGATTTCTCCACAGATACTGATTATCTCTCTACTGATTATCTCTCTTTTTCTTACTTGGTTTGGTTTCATTGGTTGCACTCCAATTTCCAAATTACTTTGTTCCAAGTGTTCCAAGTTCCTTGAGCCATTTACAAATTTGAACCTGTTACCAGGAAGGTGTCATCTGGCTCCAGTGTGTGTCTCCCAACATAATATGCTTGTGAAGTTGTCTATAAAGGATATGGTGACACTAGATAACATAGATCTTTAATTGCCTATGACTCCTAGAAAGTTTACTCTGCCACCTTGAGTAGGTAACCTTCTAGCCCTCTTGGGGCTATTTTAAAGGAACTGGGCAGTAAAGGAATCCTTTATGCCTGTTTCCTAAGTTTGGGAATGTCAGAATTAAATTTGTATAAAGGGCTACCCTTCTTACACTGAACACACAATTCATTACAATTCAGAATGAATAATAATTCAGAACACATCCTGTGAGGTGAGTCAGAAGCACATCTATCACGCATAAAGGGACAGCACATTTGCACAAACCAATCTTGTTTCCAACCTAAAATCTGAGAATCCCAAATTGAAGATAGATTCTTACTTCTTACCACACACAGTTTCCTTTCACTTTTTGTCAACACCATTAGTGCCTTTTATGTGGCAAGCAGTTAACAAAAATTTGCATAGAAAAGATGGGTGTCCTTATAAGAGACAGAGAGATGGTATGATGACACAGGCAGACTGGAGTGATGCAACCACCAGCCAGGGGCAGTTGAAGTCACCAGGAAGTGGAAGACAGGCAGGAAGACCCTCCCCTGGAACCTGTGGGGAGAGCGGCCCTGTGTGTCACACCGTGATTCCAGGCTCTGGCCACCAGTCCATGGGGCTAATTTCTGCTGTACATGGCTTATGGCCACAGCAGCCACAGGCACAATTCACTCAGGTGCTCCACTTTGGCATCAAATGACCCAAACGGCCACCCCAATATTGCTTCACTTGTAGTGTGTGTGTGTGTGTGTGTGTGTTTCTGGTTGTTTGTTTGTTTGTTAGTTTTGAGACAGAGTCTCAAGCTGTTGCCCTGGGTAGAGTGTTGTGGGGTCATAGCTCACAACAACTTCCAACTCTTGGGTTTAAGCGATCCTCTTGCCTCAGTTTTTCTATTTTAGTAGAGACAGTATCTCGCTTTTGCTCAGGCTGGTCTTGAACTCATGAACTCAAGCAATCCACCCACCTCAGCCTTGCAGAGTGCTAGAATTACAGGTGTGAGCTTGTACTTGTGGCACCCAGCCAATTGTAGTGTGTTTTGAAAGAAAATTCCCTTTGCAAGCCACAGTGGGCTCCCTGCCTCTGCCCTGCACTTCTTCAGGCCAACCTGGACACCCACCTTGCCAGGAGCCTATCAGCAGTAGGCCTGCACATGAGGGCTGGTCAGCCACCACACCAACGATGCAGCTGCACCATGGAGGCACTTTTTAGAGCCCTGACAAGTTGATTATCCTCCTGGCTCAGAGATGGACAAGTTGGTACTCAGGCAGTCTGATTACAAAGGGCAGCAGCAGGCTCCGGTGCAGTTTCACTCCCTTGAGCAGATTTTCTCTATTTTATATCCAAAGCTCCCAGCCTCCTCCTCAGCCTCACTCATAATCAAAAACAGCAGTTATAGGCAAGAGACATGAACAGAACCTTCTCTGAATATGACAGATGAATGTCTAACAAACATGAAAAAATGCTCATTATCCCTAATCACCAGAGAAGTGCAAATCAAAACCACCTTGAGATATCACCTAACCCCAGTGAGAATGGCCCACATCACAAAGTCCCAAAGCTACAGGTGCAGGTGCAGATGTGGAGAGAAGAGAACACTTTTATACCGCCGGTGGGATTCCTAATGAATATAGCCTCTTTGGAAAGAAGTATGGAGAGTCTTCAAAAAACTCAAAATAGACCTCCCATTTGATCCCACAATCCCATTACTAGGCATCTACCTAGAAGAAAAATAATAATTTTATCATAGGGACATTTGCACTAGATTGTTTATTACAGCTCAATTTGCAATCGCCAAGATGTGGAAACAACCTAAGTGCCTGTCAACCCAGGAATGGATTAACAAACTGTAGTATATGTATACCATGGAGTACTATTCCATCATAAAAATATGGAGACTTTACATCTTTTATATTAACCTGAATGGAGTTGAAGCACATCCTCTTAGTAAAGTATCACAAGAATGGAAAAACAACTATCCAATGTACTCAATACTAATATGAAGCCAGGAGATCATCTAATACACATCTGCACAAGAGAAAACTCAATTCAATTCAAATTTGATGGAGGGGGAATGAGGGAGAGGGGAGAGAGGATGATGGGGCATTGGTGTGCTCCCACTTAAAGGGCACATAGTACAGGTATATGGCACACCTCTGGGGGGTGGGACACTACTACAATAGGGACTCCACCTAACATGCAAACATTGTAACCTAATCATTCGGTCCTCTCATTAATCTTAAATTAAAAAAACAAAAAGAGCAGGTGGCGTGATGCTGTCTCCTCTGACAAACATCACACTGGCATATTGAAAGCACAGATCCATGAACTTTTTTTGACCAAGAGGTGAGCAGTTTGCATGAACGTGTAGCTTGCCCTTGGGTCCTCTTCCTAGAATCACATACGGCACTAACACCCCAAAATCTCCCAGAGAGCACTTTAGGGTAGGAGGAGTCTCCCACCCAAAACACACACACAACCTCTCAGGCAGCCTCTGTTCTTGACCTTGAGAAGTAGAATTGCCACATGACCCAGCACATGACCAGGCAAAATGGAAACTTATGTCTGCGCAAAGACCTGAGCGCAGTGCTCACCACAGCCACCAAGTGGGAACAGCCCAGGTACTCATCAACAGGTGAATGGATAAACAAAAACATGATCTAGCCATGCAGTGGAGTGTTACTCAGCCACAGAAAGCAGTGAAGCACTGAAATGGGCCACAATGTGGATGTACCTTGAAGACCTGTTGAGTGAGAGGAGCCAGACGCAGAGGGCCACATGTCCCTTAGCTCTGTTTATATGAAGTACATGGAACAGGCAGATCCATAGAGACAGAAAGCAGAATGGTGGTTTCCAGGGGCCACAGGGTGACTGCTAGTGGGTACAGAGTCTCCTTCTGGGGTGATGAGGAGGTTCTGGACCTACATCCACACTCCATAGCACTGTGAACATGCCAAATGCACCCAAGTGTTTGCTTTAAAATGGTGTATGTTTTATGAATTTCACCTCTATAAGGAAGCAACAGCAAGTGGGCCCTGCAAGGCTAGGCAGGTAGTGTGTGGACCCAGGGGACTGCAACCTCCATCTGGTTCCATGGAGCCCCCACACCCTTTCCTATCTGAAACTGAGCTGCGTGCCACCCTCTGATTTCTTTGCCTGTGTTCTCCAATTCCCCACATGTCCCAACACAGTGAGCTGAGAGAATGACTCAAGATGAGTTTGCCTGGGCACATTCTCCTTGTCATGGTGCCTCTAGCAGGCAAACGTGTGTCTACACACCTTGGGGGTGGCTGCACAGTGCAGCGACAGAAGTTTAGCATAAAGAAAGGGGTCCTAGTGCCTGCCGGAGAAGCCAAGACTCTCGAAGACAGCTCTGCCCAGTTGGTAAAGAAACAGGATGAAGAGCCCCTCCACTGTGGACCCTACCCACTGCCCACTGCCCACTGCCCACCAGACTGTGCCACCAGCTGGTGCAGCAACTTAGGTGTTATCTCTATGTGGATGCCCAGCCTATGGTCCAGGAGCCCCAAAAGCCTAAAAGCGTCTCATCGTGTGAGGCCAGTGGCCCCAAGTCACCAAGGCTGAAGGTCAACACCAAGCTGTGCCCACCTGACTCTGTAAGTAAGGAGGCTTTTCACATCTTACCTTCCCACAGCACCCCACCCAGAAGGCCTGAGGCCAGACCTGGAGTCTCCGCATCATGCCTTTCGAAGAGAATCCAGCAGGCAGAGAGGCCTGATTGCCTCGCTTTAGACAGGAGCCATCCCAGTCAACACCAACAGAAGCCACAGCTGCCCACTTGACAGCCACCTGCCCACATCTTCCCAGCTGACAGAACCCGGACTTGCCCAGTGTGGGGCAGGTGTGTGCCTAGGTCTGGGCCCATTTGTGAGACAAGTATGTGGCCAAGTGTGGACAGGTGGGTACCCAGGTATGACTCAAGTGGGTGCCCAGGTATGAAGCAGGTATGTGCCGAAGTGTGTGATGCATGTGTGCCCAACTGTGGGGCTGGTATGTGCCCAGGAATGGGGCAGGTTGTGTGCCCACGTGTGGATCAGATGTGAGGCAACTGTGTGCCTAGGAAAGGGACAGGTGTGTGCCCAGGAACAGAGCAAATATGTGCCAAGGTGTATGTCCAGGTGCAGGGAAAGTGTGTGCCCATATGTGGGGCAGGTATGTGCTCAGGTGTGTGCCCAGGTGTGGGGCGGTCCTGTCCCAGGGTAGTGCCAGTGTGAAAATAGGCAAAGGACATGTCTAACTGAGCAGGTGATGCTGGGACACTGGAAGGACATTCTGCCTTCTGGCCACCAGGTGCTATGGAGGATGTGAGGTCCTGGTGGCTATGCTACCCTATAGCCTTGTGAAACACACAAAATAAAAGCCATATGCCAAGGGCCAAGTGTAGGCTGGGCCAGCCCCAGGCAGGACCATCCCCCCTTCTCACCCTCCCTGTCCTCACCCCTAATAGCCCTGAAGCAGCATACCAGCAGCCAGTGAGTTCCCAAAATGCTCTGGGCACAGCAACTGGCTCCTCTCAGGGCAGGGATCCTGCCTGAGAACACAGGTCATCCCAATGGGATGTATGCAACCATGTGCAGATGAACCCACCTGAGAGACCAACTGTCCGTGAAGGCTATTTGCACAGGAGAGGAGAGAGGGAGACCTGCAAGGAAGACTGGGTGCTGAGAACAGTCACCCACAGAGAACAGGTGCAGACCCAGGCCTGAGGCCTGATGAAGAGAGATGGCCGGGAGGTTTGCTAGGCAGGGGACAAGGCCCACTCAAATACCTGGCATGAGATCCACACCTACAGTCTTCCCAAACAGGAGCAGAGCCAGGTTGGATCTCCAAAACCCACCTCCCACATGCACACGCACACAGACACACACACATGCACATGCACTCGTCCCCACTTCCTCCTCTGCCCACGCAGTTGTCCCCTCAGAGCACCGCCTCTCCTTGGCCCGGAGTATTTTGAGATGACTTTTACATGTCTTGATTTAAAAGTCAGACATTTCCCACCCTCTTATTCTGGAACCGGGCAGGTAGCAGATCCTAAACAGCTTAGGCACTAAGTGATGTCTGGCAAAGAGGGCTGCAGGTGGCCAAGCAGCCCTGGGATCAGTGTGAGACCTCATCCCAGAGCTGATTCATGGCGTGTGCCCATGGGTGTGACATGTGTGTGCATATGTGTATGTGTTTTGTGTGTTCCGAGAGGTGAGCTCTGGCATGGCTGTCTCAAAGAAGCATTAAGTGAGCTACAGATGCACTTTTAAGTTTTCTGGTAGCCACATTCAGAAAGTGAAAAGAAACAGGTGAAATTGATACTACTTTTCATTCAACCTGATTATCTAAAAATTACCATTTTACCGCATAATCAATACAAGCTCCCAATCCTCTATTTTCCTTATATTTTGTGCTGTCTTCACACCAGGTAAGCATTCCACACACAGAGGGCACTTGGGCTCCAGCTGGCCACATTCCCAGGGTTCAGTGGCCATGGGCAGAGGTGCCATGGCAGGCAGCAAGACTCCACAACACAGCAGGAGGAGCGATTACAGCCAAGCCTTCTGTGTCCACAATCTCACCCTTGGCAGAGCCCCTCTGCTGCCAGCCCCTTGCACTGTGCCCAACCAGAGAGCAAACAAAATGCCCAGAGCCACCCATCAGCCCAAGGATGAGGACCAAGAGGAACCAGAGTGGCCAGCGTGGCTGCACCCAACCTTCTGGCCTCAATCTCCACGCAAGGGCCAGCGGAGGGCTTCATCTTTCGGCCTTCAACTTCTGTCCCCTGAAATCACAGTCCCAAAAATGTTCCAAAGGATTCTGGCAACTTCATCTTGAAATGGCATCAAGAAACCAATAAAAACTTCCATGACACTTTCCTTTCAGCTGCCAAGACAGCGCCCTTTGGGACGACATTAAAATTCGGCAGGAGGGGGTGGAAAGAGTGCATTTTCAGTGGGGGTGTTTTTGTACATCTGCAATTCTGGGACCGGCACTGCAGCAAGAAAAAGACTCAGGGAGAAACCAAAAGGCATTTTTATTCCTGGGAGCATCGTCGTGTTGATAACCAAGGTCTGGGCCCCCTCCTCAAGGGGGTGTGTGCCACAGGCCTGCCCCAGAAGGCTGTCCATGGCTCCCACAAGTTGGTCTCTTCCGCTTCTGAGTGCTGATCTTTCCAGTCTGATTAATTTCAGAGGCTTCGAGTTGTAGGGGTGAGAGTCCAGGTCACTGCTGAATGAATCCACGTGGAACCTAATTCACAGAAGCCAACACTGCTGTGAATGATGCCCACACTGAGGCTCCTGGGCACACACCAAGGCCTTTACTGGCTCAGGCCTGAGCCCTGGTTTCTGTGAGGAGCAAACTTCCCGTCTGCCTCTAACAGGGTAAGAAACAGCATCCGTGTTTACAACATCCCATCCACACACAGTGACGGATGACAACAGTCTGTGGAAACCCAACACTGCTAAAAAGTGGCTAAAAGTTGGGCAAACTCTTAGTTCTGTTTCAGTAGGTAAGGGGGAGGTTAGCTGCCACCAAAGAAAGAGATCACGGGCAGGAAATGGGGAGACAGACCAGGAATCTGATTATTTTCTTTTGTGCAGTGAAACATGTCACCGGCTTCCAACCATGAAAGTCTAACAAGTCTTGCTGAAGGGAAGAGAGAAGCCATAACATCCCTGTCACGCCCGCGCCCTGCAGCGCCCAGCACAGGGCTGGCCCACACCTTAAAATGTGGAATAAAAGCAAAATCGCACAGGAAATAAAAGCAGAGCCTCAAAGGAAGCGATTGCCCGTAATTACCTTTATCGAATAAACATTCTCTGCTACCTATCTGCAGGGAGCCCGGGCGGGGGTGGGGGTGGGGGTAGGGTAGGGGGGTGGGGTGGAGGAAGCATAGGTTTTAAGCAATAACAGAGGGGTAGGGGTGGGGGCTGAAAGAGGCATCTAATTTTATCTGGCTTCTTTCCAACAATAAAATCTAATCCATCATTTTCTCCGGGTGAAGGCTCTTAATGAAAATTTAGAGAGTGTGACTGAAATTTAGAATTCCCCAGCGACTCTCCTAGGAAAGTGTCTAGCAGTCATAGGAAACTCGCTCCAATCCAACCTGCTGGAGACAGTGGCCACGTGTGAAGCTGGTGGGTTTTAATTTGGCTCTGGGACCACTGTGCCCCATACCGTGTCAGGAAACTGTCCCTGAAAATGAGACCAGCCGGCCTCCTCCTGGGCAGGGCTCTGATATCCAGAGAGGTTTGCAGCTCCTAGGGGAGGGCCTCCGCTGCAAAACCAGTGGGAATCAGCACAAGGACCCAGGCTTGGCTAATGGACCAGACAAGAAACTGAGCGACTCTGCCCTCCACAGGACACAAGGCAATGTCCGGAGATGTGTTTGCTCATCACAAGTCAGGGTTGCTGCTAGCGTCCAGTGGGCAGAAGTCAGGGAGACCTTCCTCTTACTCTGCTGTCCTCATACCTCCTGACCTCACCTAGACCTCACCATCTCCGATAGGCTCACCTCCAAATCCCACCCACTGGAGATCAGGCCTTCAGGGGGTGAACAGGGTGGGGGACATATGCATGCAGCTATAGCAGTGGGGTCGCACGCTACATGGCTTTTGTGTCTGGCTCCCAACATCTGCATCACGTGCTCAAGGCTCAGCCGCATTGGAGCCTGTGTGTGGCTCTTCCTTTCAGGGCTGAGTAACACCCCACTGCTTGGAAGGACCCTATCAACTCACCCACTCAGCCAGCCAAGCACACCCTCCGTGCTTCCACTTTTTGGCTGTTGTGAATAATGTAGCCAGGAACATTTGTCAACAAGCATTTGTTTGAGTCCCTATTTTTAATTCTTTAGGGTCTAGACCCAGGAGTAGAATTTCTGGGTCTTATGGTAATTCTGTGTTTCGCTTTTTTTTTTTTTTTTTTTTTTTTTGCTGGACATACATCAACAGAGGACTCGGTAAAGAGAGAAATTCCAACAACATTAGCTCACAGAGCCACCTCAATCTTGGGCTCAAGTGATCTTCTTGCCTCCGCCTCCGACTACAGGTGCCCAGTTAGTTTTTCTATTTTTAGTAGAGATGGGGGTCTCACTCTAGCTCAGGCTGGTCTCAAACTCCTGAGCTCAAGGGATCCTCCCACCTCAGTCTCCCAAAGTGCTAGGATTACAGGTGTGAGCAACTGTGCCTGGCCCCTATGTTTAGCTTTTTGAGGAAACACCCAACTGTTTTGCACAGCTAACTGCACCTTTTATATTCCCAGCAACAATGCATAAGGGTTGCAGCTTCCCCACATCCTCACCCACACTTTCCATTTTTCATTTTGTTTCATTACCACCTTTCCTTCATTACCACCATTCCTAGTGGGTGTGGAGTGCTCTCCTTGTGAACTTCATTTGTGATATGCTGGAGATTTTTTCATGTACTTCTGGCCATCTGTGTTTGGAGCCCTTGCATGGACAAGGCTCCAGTATCCCCTCCCAGGGTGCAGAAGCCCAGCTGTGAGGCTCGCAGGGGCACCAGCACCAACCCAAGCCCTGCAGAAAGGCTGTTTATAGGTGGCAGCACTTTTGATCAATGCCGCCTAAAACAGACCTGGAAACAGGGGCAGGGGGATCTCAGTATTTTAATGTTCTCCATTTTTAAGGGTCTTCTTTGATCAAAGGACATTATATTTTATTTTCTCCTGGGAAGAAATGGATCCTAATTATCTCAGAGCACAAGGAATAACCCAGAGCCCAGCTTGGCCACAAGCCAGCATTACCTAGAATAGTGGCCACTGCTTCCAAACCACTGACATGCAAACGCACCACAATCTTAAACCCTGTCCAATCCATCCTGCAAAGGACTTCAAGAACCAAATTTCACCCTCATACAAAGAGGAAAATTCTAATGCACAAGCCAGACTACACAGAGTGATACCAGATGTCACCATTAAACCTCAAATACAGGCAACTATCAACTGCAAATGCAGTTACTGCTCTTACTGATTCACAGTTACACCACCACGTCTATTCTCTGCACAGAGAGATAGAGTATCCCTTTAATTTTTCTGCCTATGATAAGCAGGCAATCTGGATTGGTTTCCACGGAAGAGGGTGCTGCATAATTCCCAGCAGACATACTTCTGAGCACAGGAGCCATGATAAAACAATGCGTGTTTTAAATCTCTTACGTTTTAAGGCACCTCTCCTGAAAAACAAGGGTGACTAAAGGAACCGCCTGAAAGTCAGAAACTGCTTTCTGTATCTTCATGAAAATATGGGCATGACCCCCTCAGACTCCAAGCTAGAAATAAAGTTTCTAAAGGCAAACATTCTGAGTTATTTGTGCCTCCATCCAAGTCTCATCTGCATTTGGTGTGGAGGGTGCAGGTGTCTGTGGCCAATTGCAGACAGGGTTGCTCCAAGTTCTTCAAGACCTCAAAAGTTCACTAAAGCTAAACTTAGTGCCCAGAGAGAGCCTTGTTCCTAGGGGTCTGGATGCCAGAGGCCCTCTGCCTCCCTGCTCCTCCTCCAGGGTCTCCCTGAAACTGCAGTCACCACCCTTGTGAGGGCATCTGTCCACAGCCCAAGGGGCTCACTGTGGCCATTTGCTTGCATGGGGAAGAGCCATGCAAGCAGATGGCCTCAGACCTCCAGGGTGCCAGAGTCCCGGTAGGAGGCCCAAGGTGAGTCAGTACCACCATGCACCACAAACTGGAGCCCCAAATTTGTCTGTCGTGGTCCAGAAGCCAAAGTCCCCTCACTCCCTTTGAAGAATCCAGACAGGACCCTTCCTGCCTCTTCACAACAGGCTTGGTGTTCCTTGGCTTGCTAATCCTTTCCTCCAGTCTCTCCCCCATCTCCTCATGGTCGTCCCTCATCTCCTCTCCTCACAAGATCATTGGATGAAGGTCCACGGTACCCCAGCAGGACCTCATATTAACACTATGATGCCTACAAAAACCCTATTTCCAGATGAGGTCACACTATGAGGTTCCTGGCAGATGAGAATTTGGGGGAGCACTTCATCCCAAGACCGTGCAGAAGGGCTCTGAGGAGCCTGGGCACCAGTGCCATGGAGAGGCAGGAAAGGCAGGTGGGTTCATCCTTACCTTCCCTATAGGCCCCTCACATTCCCATAGGCTCCTCACCTCCCTGAAGGCCTCCTCCCTCACCCATCATCACAACTTGGCCATGTTTTGTTCTAGTGAAAGGTCATTTGTCTGCTGGTGGATTACATGCAATCCTGACCTTCTCAGTCATTCTGGTGAGTTCCACTAGCATGTCACACAGTAGAGGAGTAGATGTGGGCACAGGGGCCCCCAGTCCCACTGCTCACCCACCATGTCTGGTAGGTAAACTCTGTGACGAAGGAAGGAAAAAACTCTTCCTCTACCCTCTTAAGTTCAGCAACTGGGTCCTGTGAATTAAACTGACAAAACACGGGTTAACATGAGAAAAAAGTTTATCATCAAGCACATGGGAGCCAACAAAAGAAATAACTGGCTCAGCAAATAGTTAAAACTAGAGGCTTATATAGGGGAGGAAGCAGAGAGAAAAAGCTTCTTATGGGAAGAACAAATAGTTTAAGAAAGATAAATAGATTTTTTTTAGGACAATAGAGGGATGAACAGATTTGCAATAATGCAGGTATAAGTGATCTTCTGTCTCCTGGGCCATAAAATTCCCCCAGAGAAGTGATTTGGAGCGTGTTTTATTTGGATTCTGTCTTTTAAGAACAGACCCTCCCAGAAGAAGGAATGTACAGCATAAGGAAACCCTTATGCCCCAGAAGTTTCTGCTTGCACTGAGATAAGAGAAGCTCTGAGAAATCTTTTTTTCTATATCTATTGATCTCAGTTGCCTTCAGCTCAAAGCAATCCTCAAAGTGGCAGATCTTGGGTGGCATATTGCGGTCCCCTTGAGGACCTCTGCCATGACACAGTGACCCATCACCCAGTGCTGTAACCGAGTCCTCTAAGGAATGGTACTCTATGGATGTGGGGCTGCTTTTCTGCTAAGACCGTGTCCCGGCAGATCTTTTAAAACCACCTCCATCTCCCAGGTGAGGATGTTTAAAACACTCAGTGAGGGAAGAACTAAGAAGAGAACATAGGCCGTGGCCCCCAGGAGTCTGTGTGAGGCAGAGAGGAGGAGCCAGCCGCAGTGGCCCTCACTCCAGGAAGAGCCAACAAAGCTGAGGAAGGTGGGACTGGGCATGTGGGGGCCTCCCCCTGGCCAGCCTGAACATATGATGGCCACAATAACAGCCTCAGGCGGAGCCCATCTAACTGTTTCCTGAGGACTGCCCACTATGCCAAAACACCAGGTCAGAGAAGCACCTTGCCTATGCTCACCACCCTGCCATATCTCTCCTGCATTTACTTTCAGTGCAGCAACGGCAGTGCTCAGAGCGTCTGACAAATTCTCATTAATAATAACACATCAGAATTCCTTCCACTTGGAATTAGAGGTATAAATTCCCTCCCCACTCACAAAATATACAAATGCAAGTGTTCTTAACTTTCTGTGAAACTGGAAGTACATGTGGCCCAAAGGTTTTGTCAATTTCACAAGCCCTGGATCCTGCAGTGAGCCCTTTTATAATTTAGCAATCATCCTCTAAGTTATGCCCTGTTGGAGTTTACCCACAATTTGTTTGTTTTTAAGTGGGACCTGCTCAGATATCCTTTTATATGTGGTCAGACAATTAAGTTCACGAACTTTTCCTAGAAAAAGTGCTATGTTTCTCATTGCGGAATATCACTATCACAAATACTCCCCTTGGCCATCTGGTGACTGTACTAATATTCAGCAATGAGGTATGTAGCACTTTTGGTAGAATGAGTTCACAAACTTAATTGCCTGAACTCATATGTCTATTTTCCTAAGAGAAATGACCCTAAGGAGGTGAAATAGAGTATTCTTACATTACAGTCCTATGTGTATTCCATATCCAGCCACATGCTTCTTTTTTTGTTTGTTTTTTTGAGACAGAGTCTCATCATGTCACCCTTGGTAGAGTGCTGTGGCATCACAGCTCCAGTAACCTCCAACTCTTGGGCTTAAGTGATTCTCCTGCCTCAGCCTCCCAAGTAGCTGGGACTATAGGCGCCCATCACAACGCCCGGCTATTTTTTCTTGCAGTTGTCATTGTTGTTTGGCTGGGGCTGGATTTGAACCCACCTGCCTTGGTGTATGTGGCTGACACCGTAACCACTATGCTACCGATGCCCAGCTACGTGGTTCTTTGAGATGGGAGACTGGCAACAGCTCCTGGACATGGTGCAACTAAGACAGTGAGGACCACCACACCATCACCATCACTATCACATAGTCTTCACCACCACCATCATCACCATTACCATCATCACCATCACATCATCTTCACCATCATCACACAGTCTTCACCATCACTGACCACCACCACCATCATCTTCGCTGACTATCAGGCCTCTCCACGGATTATGTGATCCTCACATCGTGAGGTAGGAGCCATTAGCCCCAGTTCACAAGGGAGGGAACCAGGGTACAGAGAGGTTAAAACTACATAGCTAGGAGGTAACAACACCAGAGTGTGAACCCGGGTGATCTGGCTTCAAAGTAAGCACTGTCCTTGAGACCACAGACACCTAGCGAGCCAGCTTCCAGGGCACAGCACACTGGTGGGTGCAGGGGTGGCAGGGGCAGCCTTGCCTCCCACCCTATTACCACCCTCTTTCTGATGCAGGGAACTCTGATCCCTGGGCAGGGAAATGGGGCAGCCTGTGTCCTGCGCAGCAAAAGCTCCCAGGCTCCTCTGGGGAGGAAAAAAGGGGGTGAATGATGATAGAACAGGAAGGTCTGGCTTGTGCAGTTCATCCACAGCTGAAGCAATCCAGACAAGCCTGGCTCGGCATTTGGTTTGATTTTCTGAAGATGGACCTGGGAGCAGGGCTGGCTCTTTCCTACTTGGAGTGTTAGAATAAATCTCAGCTGGGGAGGCCACAGGGTAAGGGAAGCAGACAATCCAGGGTCTGCAGGAAGCTCTAAGCCGACAGAGGAGAAGGGTCAAGAGACGCTCTCACCAAAGGCAGCAAGAAACACCACAACACAGCAAGTTACATCCTGCCCAGGCCATGTGGGGCCACCTCAGGGTGAGTAAAACTGTCCATCCGCCCACATCTGAGGGACCACAGGGAACAGGGTCTTGTTCAGAATGTCTATAACAGCCAGGAGACTCCATCATCACAAAGGCGTGTCAGCAGAGAATGGAACCAAATGTGCTTTTTCTAGGGGAGGAAACAGGCTTTTTCAAAAACCAGTCATCACCAGGAGCAGGTAGATGTGAGGGCCCAGACAGTAATGGCTGCCCTCTTCCTCTTCACCTCCTCACCCACCCACCCAGCCCCACCATGCACCCCACACACACACTCACACACATTTGCTCTCTCCTGCCCTTGGCAAAAGCCAGTCCTCCAAGACCAGCAGGCTATAAATAGAACCACTGTTGTTGGCCAAACCACCCTCCACTCTGTCTCACCAAGTGGCTTTGAGCCTTCAACAGCAGAATTGGGATCCCCAAAGCCTCATGTGGAGCCCCAAAGGGAAAACCATGTAAAAGCAGCCCCTTGACATGGGAGGAGCAGGCAGCACTAACCAGGAAGGACCCTCCAGAAAAGCCAAAGGACACACAGTGAAAGGCAGCCTGAACACCTCCCTGTTAGACCTCCTCAAGGGGCAGGCCCCAGTGGGGACAAGGAGTGCTGACCTGGAAGGGGGTGCCGGCTGGATCATGGGGGGCCAACAGGAGCTGAGGCCTGGGCAGAAAAGCCAGGAGGACACCTGGACTCTGGACAGAGTCCAGCTACCAGAGACAGAAAGTCCCTTGCCAAAGCAGAACCTCTATTCCCCATGAGATGACATCCAACCCAGAAGGGGCTGCACAGATGCTCACTGAGAGATGTTCCTAAAGGTGCTCCCACCACATTATCCCCAGCAGGTTTTCCCACCAGGTTCCCCCTGACAGGTGCACCTGGCTCCCCAGCCTCTGCCCATAGTGAAGAGAACACAGCAGGTGGGTAGAGGTGGTATTCTGCACCCACCCCCCACCCGGTGCTCAGTTCTCCCTGGGGACCCCAATCTGCTCTGTGCTCACCTTTAGGTCAACCCCACAAGAGAAGAGCAGGACAAACCCCAACTGAAAGATTTTTTTCTGTTGTTGTTTATTGTTTTGGGTTTGCTTGTTTTTTTGTTTTGTTTTTTTTTTTTTTTTGAGACAAAGTCTCACTCTACTTACTATGCTGGGTAGAGTACCATGGCATCATCATAGCTCACAGCAACCTCAAACTCTTGGCCTCAGGCAAACCTCTTCCTCAGCCTCCCCAGTAGCTGGGACTACAGGTGCCCACCACAATACCCAGGTAGTTTTTCTATTTTTAGTAGAGATGGGGGTCTCTCTTTAGCTCAGCCTGGTCTTGAACTCCTAAAGCTCAAGCAATCTATCTGCCTTGGCCTCCCAGAGTGTTAGGATTACAGATGTGAGCCACCACGCCCAGCATCTAGCTGAGAGATTTCTGTGAAACTCCTGACCAGCCTCCTCAAAACTATCCAGATTGTCAAAATCGAAGAGTCTAAGAAATTGTTACAGTCCTGGGGAAGCCTCAGCAGGCAAGATGACAAAATATCACATGGTGTCCTGGATGGACTTGTGCAGAGAAAGGCTGTGAATAAAACTGGACAAAGACCCGACTTTAGATAATAATGAAGTGATGCCAGCTCACTGGCTGTGGGGAAGTGTGCAGGGGAGCACACAGGCCCTGCTGTGAGGTTCTCTGTGAACCCACAACTGCCCTAAAAGTAAAAGTCTAATTTTTTTTTTTTTTTAAGCAGTAAGATTCTCCATATGATGCCACAGACACTCAAAGGGAATATTAGCTCTTCAAGATTGGTCTAGCCCAGTCCCTGATAGACTACACGTGCCTTGCTCTGAACTTCAGTGGGAACAGGCTGGGGACAGGAGTTCCCAGCTAAGTTGCTGCTCCACAGTTGCCTTTCAGAGATTGGTGTCTTCTGGAAACTCCTCCACAAGCTGGACCTTACAAAACTGAATGGGGTATCTGGGGTCCCAAAGTGACTGACTACAAGTGGGGTTTTCTCAAGCTTGTGTCTCCCCAGAAAAACATATGAAATAGCTTTCTTCTAATCCTCCTTGTCTTCAACCAAAAAATGAAAAAGCAGCAAAGCAGTTCAGCATCTGGCTGCCGCATCTAGACCACGATTCTCAAGGCAGGGCCTGGTTGTCCCAGAAAGCTTCCAAGGGTCCATCAAAATTAAAACTATTTTCATAATACTACTGAAAACCACTTTGCTTCCCGTTCTTTTGAAAGTGTGCAGTGGAACATCTGGAGACCCCCGAGCTGTGCAGGCGGGGAGACCAGCTGCTGTACTTTCAGAGGTGTGCACAGGTGTGGAGCAAGGCCTCCTCCACCCACTAAATATTTTACAGGGAAATATAGAGGTTTTCATTAAAATGTTATGTTTATGTGCCTTGGATTTATTGTTGTTGCTTTAAAAAACATCAAATGAAAAAGTGAACATTTTAAAATGTTCTCCCCCTCCATTTCTGATGGGGTGAACAGAGGTTATCACCCACAGAAACAAAAGCGCAGGTGCTCTGGGAGCATGAAGGGGTCCTGAGCCTGGTCTGAGAGCTGGGCTCAGGCAACTGCCCTTGTTGGGAGGACCCTTTTGGAACCCAAGGAGCGGCCATCATATGGGCCTGTGGCTCCCCCCAGTGGTGTTAGTGAGGACACCAGGGGCACGGGGCTGGAGCCGCCAGCAGAGATTCTGCCAGGGGACAGCAAACCAGGATGGAGCATGCCAGATATGGAATACTGCAGACCATCCCACTGCTGACATCTTGGCTGGCCATTCTCTGTAGTGGCCATCCCATGCCTATTAGGGCCTTCAGCACCACCCCTGAGCTCCATCAACCAGAAGCCTGTGATAGCCCCAGCTGTGATGCCCCAAACATCTCTATACATTGGCTAGTGTTCCTTGGCATTGGAGACCATGTGTGCTGAAAGCCCCTGGTCTCCAGCACACCCAGGACAGTGACAAGGAAGGCCTGGCAGAGCGAGGCAGCACACCCACTGGTCAGAACGTCCAAGAATCTATCCCCCACCAATGTGGGCTCCTTCCTACAGAATGGATACAAAAATTCCAGGAAGATGAGAGAAAGGAGGCCATGTCTGTGAGGAAACAGTGGCAGCTGGAGGAATTCCTGGCTGTCCGCTGGTGGACCCTGGGCTCCCTGGGGTTCACACTGCCCTGACCTGAGTAGCACCCAGAGCTTCTCCTGGGCAGCACTCCTCCTCTGGCCCCAAACCTCTGGTTCCCCCCGTGGTACATGCCCTTGCCTGCCCCACAGCACCATTAGGGGCTTCTGTGTGCCCCTCCACAGACAGGCAGCAGGATCCCGGGCCCCAGCTCCAGGCGGGGATCCGCATTGTCGTGGCCTCCTATCCAGCCATTCCTTTGCTTGTGGGCCCCAGCCACCAGTTGCTCTCCTGAACCCTCCTGCTGAAGGAAGAAGGGGACTGCCAGCCAGGTCCATGCCTGTGTCCTCCAGGTCAGCCCTGCCTCTTCCAACCCTCCCTAGGTTCAGGATTGACAGACACAGAGAGGTTCCCATGAAGGTGATGGACACAGAGGCCATGGCTCCCATGGGGAAGATATGGAAATTTCTCACAGCAGAGCCCTGACCTGCAAACCTGTGGTCACAGCCAGGCCCAGTGGCTCATGCCTGCACTCCTAACACTTTGGGAGGCCTATGCAAGAGGACTGCTTGAGCTCAGGAGTTCAAGACCAGCCTGGGCAACCTAGCAAGACTCCCATCTCTATAAACATTAAAAAATATATATAGCAAGGCATAGTGGTGTACCCCTGTCATCTGAGCTACTTGGAGGCTGAAGTAGGAGGATCACTTGAGCCCAAAGTTTGAGGCTGCAGTGAGCTACAATGATGTCACTATACTCCAGGCCTGGCAACAGAGAGAGACCCTGTCTCAAAAAAAAAAAAAAAAAAAAAATCTGTGGGCCTGGCACAGTGGCTTATGCTTATAATCCTAGCACTCTGGGAGACAGAAATAGGTAGATTGCTTGAGCTCAAGAGTTCAAGACCTGCGTGAGCAAGAGTGAGATCCACTCTCTACTAAAAACAGAAAAATTAGCCAGGTGTAGTGGTAGGTGCCTGTAGTCCTAGCTACTTGAGGGGCTGATATAGAAGGATCACTTGAGCTCAGGAGTTTAAGATTGCTATGAGTTATGATGCCACAGCACTCACCCAGGGTGACAGAGTAAGACTCTGTCTCAAAAAGAAATTGCAGTCACACAATGCCATATCAGTGTGCAAGCCACAGACACCCATCACAAGACCATCTGATCTTTGAGTCATGCTGAAAGATAAGCTCTGCGGACTTACCTGTGAGTGCACCTGCTCTGAGATCTTCCAAAGAGTCACTCTGTAAGACAGTCATGTAGCTGGCTCAGCTGCTATGAGACTCCACCAGGAGGTGTTTCTACAATAGTCTTTTAGGAAAAAAGAAAAGTATCCACTGCTTTGAAAAGAGGCAGAATAAGGTAGGGGAGCCCGAGTAGGACCCTCCCTGGCTCTTTCATCTGTCTCCTAACAATGTCCTTTAGAACAAGATGGGGTCCCTCAGCCCTACTCTCTCACCAACACTGCTGGTGAAAGTCACACTTGTCTAGCCCCTCAAAGTCATGTGCCAAAATTTAATAGCAGACACAGAGAAGAAAACACAAATGGTCATTCCAAAGTTCCTTTCCTTGTAAAGGTTACAGCAGAGGCATGTCCTTACCATGGTGGCTAGCACTGGCCCATCTGGGATGTGCCTGTTTGTTCTCATTCTCTCTCTCTCTCTTTCTTTTGATTCCTCGGAAGGTTTGGTGACATGGAAAGTCAACAGGAGTGACTCTGTTTTGGTTGGTTTGCTGGGCCTGGGCAGGAGGTGGGTCCACATCAATGGCTTCTGATATATTTTATTTAACAAAACGAAGGGTGGGGAGAGGGAGGCTGAAGTGGAGAGAACCACTGGGGGGATGTGCAAAGGAGCCAAAGGGGTTGCTCCCTGAGAAGGGCCAGGGAATGCAGGGAGGTATTTTGGTTAGTTTTGTCTATGGCAATGTGTCCCTGGGAAGCCCAGTTGGACCACCTGAATCCCTGCACTTTTAGGATTAGCAGAGGCTTTGATGGTCTTCAAAATGGACTCACAGAGCCCTGGACTGAAGCAATGCCAGAGAGAGGGGTGTGGAGCAGGTTTGGGGGATTCAGGACATGGAACCAGGGATAAGTGGGTTCAGAGAATTGTCACAAGACAAAATTACAACGAATTTATGTATTTGTCCCTCTGTCACCCTGGGTAGAGTGTTCTGGTGTCATAGATCTCTGGCTAGTTTTTCTATTTTTAGTAGAGATGAGATCTTGCTTTTGCTCAGGCTGGTCTCGAACTCCTGAGCTCAAGTGATTCACCTACCTCAGCCTCCCAGAGGGCTAAGGTTACAGGCATGAGCCACCCGCCCTGCCAACAATAAATTTAAAGATCTTAATTGCTTTTATTTTTTATTCTAGAATCAGGTAAGACTTCATTACATTTGGTTGTATAGACACAGAAGGGCTGAGAAAAGCACCATACTTTAGGACAGGGAAGATGTCCCCAAGCTGTCCCACATCCCCGTGATAGTTAATCCCAAGAGCCGTTGTGACTGGACTGAGGAACGCCCAGGGACTTAAGTGGTGCAATGGTGTCAGTCAGTCAGTGGACTGAGGGGGAGGCCCCAGCCCAAGGCTGAGGAAAAGAGAGAAAAGTAGCTCTGTTCTCTTGTACGGCGGGACATGCTCCCCTCTTAACGTCCTCGGACCTCACGGGTGGCCTGGGCCAGGCTTCTCAACATCCCCGACCGCACGGGCTGTCTATCCTATGAGCTTCGTGTCTCTGACTGCCCTTCTGCCTCTGCAACCTCGCAGCAGTGTCGAGGCAACAAGAGTTTCAGGACTGACAGGGAAAGTTGAGGAAGACAAATGGATCAAAATAGAGGTCCCGGGCATGCTCCGCGTCATCTGATTCTGTAGAGCGCTTGCGGCTTTCCAGGTCTCCAAACATTTTACAGTTCTGAAGCTGTAGAAAACACAGAGCATTGCAAATGACTCTTGACCATAGCACTGTGTCCGTAAAATGCAATTGATTAGTGCCATCCATGCCCGACTCCATCATGGCCGCCCAGCCCACAGCCGCGTCCCTGGCCGCGCTGCCCGGCTCCAAGACGGCTTCATCGCGGCAGGATATTATGCGCGCTCCGCCCACTTCCGGCTTTGACCCGGAAGTGATCTTCCAAGGCCACAGTAGATGGCCCAAGCGCCGGAAGAGATGGAAAAATTCATGGGCGCAGAGGGGCGAGCTCGAGTTTCCCGCAGTAACCAGGAAGTCCCGAGTGCCCCGCCGCGGTCCTGCACCTGGCTTGTTCCCGGCACTCCCCTTCCCTGCCTCAATTTCCCCTACCTGTAAGGTGGGTCAGGATGAGGATTAGAGCCCTGTGTGACACCTTTGCCGTAATTTTCTCTAAAGCCCACAGGCTGCAGGGGGGAGAGAAGACGGAGGTTCGACCTCCACAGCACACTAAAGGCGGGGAATGAGGTGGGGACTCGTCCCACGAGTCCCTGGCCTCGGGAATTTGCTCTAATCATAGAGGCAGGGAGGACCCTCAACGAACAGAGCTAGGCCCTCCTGGTGTAAAAGAGACAGAGCTAAGCTGTAGCCACTCAGGCACACACAGCGGCATGGTGGGCCCCAGGGACTCAGGATGTGAGAGCCTGTGCGGTGAGGAATGAAAAATTACTCGTAGGGTGCAAATCACAGACTCCACGCTGTACCCCCCTGAACTTGTTAAAATTAAAAGGGAGGGGCAGTAAAGAGAAGGAACGGCAATTGCAAAAGCCTTGTGGCCAGAAGGAGCAGGGAACTGGCAGGTCTGGGGTTGGGCAGGAGATGGCTGACGACAGAAAGCAGGGCCAGCAGAGGCTTGGGAACGTGTGTGGGCTTCATCCTGCCCACATTGAGAAGTTTGGGGGGGATTAAAACGGTGGGGAATGATGATATTTGGAAAAGATAACTAGCCATTGGATCTGGGAGACCTGTTTGCTTCATGGCATGTCCTAGGACAGTGGAACTGGGACTGGAGAGGAGAGAAGTGGGTGGGGTGGTCTGGGTGCTGTTGAGGTGGGAAATTGGCCTGGAAGAAGTGTTGTTTGATGGGGAGGGTGGCTCCCAGGTGCCTAGCACAACATGACAGGGAGTACTTCAAAGTCTCCAGGAGCTGGGGGAGGTGAAGAGGGGATGTGTAGGATGTAAACTGTGGTGCTGTGGCCCAAATACCTGAGAGGAAGAAGAGTTCCTTTTCTTATTTTCAGCCAGCTTGAACCTAGAGAAGAAATTTGAGGCGATCAGTGATGAAGAGTATGGGCTGATCATCAGTTTCTATATGATCCCCCCCACAGGAAGTACAATTACAGCACTGCTCTTCTATCCCTACCCCATGTGTACCTCAGCCTGGACACTGCTGTTTTACTCATAAGTTTGCAGGGGCCCTCCTAGAGACAACTATACCTCCACATGACAGTAATGGATTCCCTGCTGCCTGCCTGTGCTGTTCCCACAAGGGAACAGGCCCCTCACTGACCCACTTCTTGACTTGCGGTTCAGGGGCATAGATCATTAAATCCTCTCCGTTTTGCATGACAGTTTCCACTGGGGGTACATTTTTTCAGACAGTTGTAATTTAGGAATGCTTGTAGTATAGTCAGGATTATGTGAAATTAATTATGTGAAAATTAATACATTCACAGTGAATGCTGGAAACCTTCATTGGGCTTTAAAATTCTTTGAGATAAGTAGATCAGCCTTGGCCCTCGAAATCGTTTGCCTAGTAGAAGATTCTCAAAATTCCTGCCTCAAGGGAAAATTTGTAATAATTGGCCTGGGTGCCCTAATTTTTCCTGTTCTCTCATGTTTCAGGCTGATGAAAGTGAAGCAGAGCACAGACCACGTGTCACCAGCACTGCTACTGCTATTCCTGGGACAGGTCAAGTAACACTGACCACTTTGCCCATTTCTAGTGGGATTTGGTTTCAGGATCACACATCTCACCAGAAGAGCTGACTGCTGACCCTCTGCCACTCTAAAGTTATTGGATACACTAAGGCTAAATTTCCCAAAAGCACAGATTTTAGGTAAGTCTATTGAGTGAAGATTGTAAGTAGGTGAGGTCAGGCTCCTGCCATGGGCTTTATCACCAGGGAGCCTGTGTCCCATCTCTCCCCACCTCTGGACGAGCACCATCATCCCAGGATGGGGACTTCTGCAGGGCCAAATTTGCTGCTCCAGTGGATTCTGGTGGGCTTTCCCCTCCCCTGGGGAGATTCAACTCATGACGGGAATAGTCCAGATGTCTGCGGATCTGGTATCTGCCTCCATGGCACAGAACATCCACTCTGCACATCCAGATCTAGAAGGCAGCACATCAGGCAGGGGTAGAGGAGGTGGGGTGCAAGTCCCTGGGCCCCTCAAAGTCCCGACCAGGCCTCAGGTCCCCCAGGCAACCATAGGGGTTATAGGATCACCAGAGGTTCCCGTCAGCAACTGACCAAGAATTCCAGAAGTTTGTAGAAAGTCAAAACCCAAAACCAACAGAAGAGGACTCAGAAGAAAGGAGTGTGAGAAGAAGAACATGCCTTGTCGCGAAGGAACAACAAGAGCAAGCGCATTGGCTCGGCGCCTGTGGCTAAGGCGCCAGCCACATACACCTGATTGGCGGGTTCAAATCCAGCCCGGGCCTGCCAAACAACAATGACGGCTGCAACCAAAAAATAGCCAGATGTTGTGGCGGGCGCCTATAGTCCCAGCTACTTGGGAGGTGGAGGCAGGAGAATCGCTGGAGCTCAGGAGTTGGAGTTTGCTGTGAGCTGTGATACCATGGCACTCTACCCAGGGCAACAACTTGAGGCTCTGTCTCAAAGAAAAAAAAAGAGCAAGTGCATTTAGGCTCTGGGGCTGCTGCAAGAGTATCATAAACCCTGTGGCATGCACAGAAATTTTTTCTCTCCACAGCCCAGAGGCCAGAAGTCCCAAGTCCAGGTGTGGGCTTACATAACATACATTTCCCCAAGAATCTACATGCAGCCACCTAGTGGGGCCTCTGGGTCCCACCTCACGGAGGCCTCTCCTAGGAAATTGATTTTCTTATTCTAAGGCAGAGCCATTTCCAAATACTCAACAACAAAAAGGGGGGCATCTATCTTCCCCTGAGACTCCAGTCAGAGCCATGGTCCTGCTGGTCAAGAGAGGCCTTACCCATGTGTGGCCTGGTGTTGTTTGGGTCTTTGTGGACACATGTCCCATCAGTGATGGGGTGAGTGACCCAGGAAGGTGCCATGGAACAAGCCCTTGCCCTGCTTGCCACCCCCAGAGTAAGTGTTGGATGCAGCTGTCCCTATGTCACTGCAGTGCCCGCAAAAAAGCAGATCCTGCAAAACAGATCCTGCAAGGCCTGTCTCTGGCCAGCATCATCAGGCCGCGGGAGAGGCCTAGGCCCCAGGTTCAGTGCAGTGTGTCCCAAGGTGGCTGTCAGGCTCCATGGTTGTCACCTACCTCCTTTGGTCTCTAGCAATGAGCCCTCTGGGGCTTCTGCTCACAGCCCCAACTCTGGTCCTGGGTAACAGCCTGGCTTCTAGCCAAGGAGCAAGAGGGCATCAGTCAACTGAGGCTGAGAATTGGGTCATGACCCTGCTCCTGCAGGCTTCTTTCAATAGCCAGTCTCATCACCACACCCTTCCTCTCTTCTGCCTTGTGTGTGGGTACAGAGAACTCACCAATACCTGGAAGCAGTGAGACGTGAGGGCACAGTAAACAAAAAAGGGGCTGGTTTCTCTGACCTGCAGCCTCTCCTCAGACATAGCCAGGGCTACATGCAGTTGACAGTTGGAGGCATCATCTATGTTCTGTGTTCTGTAGGTCTTATCAAATGTCAGGTAATGGATTTGTGGAGACATAGGTACCTTACTCAGGACTTCCTTAGTATTGTGCACACCCTCCAAGCCCAAGCCTGGGGCAGGGCATCAAGGGAACTTCCCACAGCAGGGTTTGCCCACCTCGGTGGAGGCAGCCCATATCTCAGTCCTAGTCTGGCTGGACACTGTGGCTTGGGAAGCAAGTGCAGGCTCCAGGCCTTGCCAGATGTTGCTCCCCCAGCCACCCTGTGATGCCACTGCTGGACGGTGGGCTCACCTTCAGGATGAAGCGGCCCCCACAGGATCCTAGGCTGTATCCTTAGTGGTTAGGACGTCGGGGAAGGCACAGACAGCAACACCTTATGCAGCAGTTCTGTCCCTGCTTGCTCTTCTAGAGACCTGTGGGTACTGATGCTCTTTGCGAAGAGTTTGTGGGAGCTCATGGACCCTGAGCACCAGAGGTTTGGTGCATTGGGCCTGGTTGTGCTCCTGCTCTAGGACAGGTGCCTCAGACCCTGTGGCGGTGCCTGTGGCTCAGTGGGTAGGGTGCCGGCCCCATATACTAAGGGTGGCGGGTTGAAACCCAGCCCCAACCAACTGTAACTCAAAATAGTGTGTTCTGGAGGGCATCTGTAGTCCCAGCTACTCAGGAGACTGAGGCAAGAGAATTGCCTAAGCCCAGGAGCTGGAGGTTGCTGTTGAACAGTGATGCCATGACACTCTATTGAGAGCTATAAAGTAAGACTCTGTCTCTTAAAAAAAAAAACAAAAAAACCCAGACCCTGGGACTGTGCGCCAACCCAGGGGAGACAAACACATGGGTGGCCTGAATGTGTGCCTCTGCCCCAGTGGCACCCCTTTTTGCAGTGCGTGTATCTATGGGGTCACATTGGATTCTGGGATTGGATTCTTGGGCACCATGTGAGCCTCAGGAATTCGTAACGGAGGCCCTCAGCATCTTCTGTCCCACATGGTGGTAGGAGGCCTGTACCAGATAGTGACTGGCCATCTAGAGGCCTGTTTCCTGATGGAGACCCCAGCCACCCATGGTCTGATCACCACAGAATAAGATTCACACCCAGAGGCCTAATGCCCTCACCCCCGGGCTGGGTTTGGGCAGAGGGGCATTGGATCTTGACGGTAAGGTGTCCCCCTCCTATATGGGGTGGGGTGGGCCCCCACAAGAAGCATTCTCTGCTCAGGAGCAGCTCTAGTGTCTGGCTGGGCTCTGGCAGACCCTGTCACCAGGCAGATCCAGAAGATAGGTTGCCCTGTGACACCCTGACCTGGGAGTAGCAGCAAAGCTACCCTGCATAGAGCAGGCCTAGAAGTGCTGGCAGGCTGAGGAGTGACTGCTCCAGGCCTTAGACTGGGTGCACAGCATGTCCCATGGCTGATGGAAGGTGAGTTATGGGGACAGGCAGGTCATCAGGATTGTCTCACTCAGTGGGGCCAGCGTTGGCCTGGCCAGTGACAGTCACAGCTGTCCTTAGGCAGAGCTGGATATTTGTCCTCTCAGCAAGTGTCTATGTGGAAGGAAGGCTGCTCGGGCCAACAACACCACACATGGTACCACTCTTTCTCATCTGTCACCATAGACCTTGGAAAGGCCAGCACATTTCTGAAAGGAGTAAGTGTGGCCTAACCTGTCAGGCCCAGCAGAGGGTCTGTTTGCTGTGGATACCCTGAGAGACAACCATGCTGGGCCTGGGGTGCCACCCACCATGGGTGAGCTGGTACAGGGGCATCTTCTCATAGGATACGCTGACCTTGGCACCTGAGGGCCCATGGGGACATCTGAGTTTTCAGAAGATGGCCAACTTTCTTCTTGGCAGGAATCCTCAGGTGTTATCTGCCACCTGCATGCTGATCAAAATAGAGTCCACCAGAGTCACACTTCCCTGAGACCCTGCAACACCAGAGAAGATGGGCATGGAACCATCAACAGTCTGTCATTTTATAGGATAGGAGTAAAATGTAGCCAGAGCCATTCACCTGTGTTCTCCTTGATACTATCTGTTCTTTCTGTATTTGTCAGTCTAAGAGTGTAAACTATTTTTCAGATCATTTTCAGGCTTCCAGAGATTACATGAATGCCATCTAGTTTTCACACCTCTGTTTACCTTGGTAAAATGAGTTTTATTTGGCATTTACCTAGTCTTTGTGCTTGCCTCTGCTGTCTTGTTTGCAGGGCTTAAAGGTGGTCAGCTGTCCCCACCCCAGGCTGCCTGGGAAAATGTCCTCACAGACTGGGGCTGCCTGTTGTAGCCTTGGGGCTGGAGAGGCAGTGGTTGCAGGTAGACCTTACCCTGAAGCTCAGGGTGCTGCTGGGTAGAGTGGGCTGGCTTCCTGGCCCAACCCAGCCCTGGCACTCTTTCAATTTCCTGGAGAGTCAGCCAGCACCATCTCCCTCTTCCACTGGGAGATGCCAGCACAGCCATACATCCATCCTGGCCCTGCCTCAGCCTTAGGAGACTGAGCAATTACCCAGTCCCTACTTGGAATGTGTAACAGCACCCCCACACCATGTTTGGGCTGAGCATTAAAGTCCGCATAAGTGGACCTCAACCACATGTGCTGTGCTGCAGACTCACAGGCCATGAACCTCACCGTGAACTCCCACCTGGCTAGTCAGGAGCTTGGGACCTGGGGTAGCCATTTCTAGGCCAGCAGAGGAGCCCTGTGTGCTCTTGCCAAGTGGCCAAATTAGTGGCCTAATTTCAGAAAGGAGCTCCTGTCACCTGGGACCCACTGCAAGGTGGTTGGTCGGTCTGCAGAAGTTGTTATTCCTTCCTGAAAGTGCTCTTGACAAATGGCTGGAGTCATGTGGGACTCTGCTTCTAGACCCACTAAGGTGCCCCTGAGCCTGGATGCATTTTAGGGGTTTCCGAGTCTAGCCTCAGTAGGAAGGTGAGAAATTAGGAGTCCTCAGGTTCTGTCTTACTGAACATGGGGGCCGCACCAAGCCACACTAACAGATGTGGGAGAAGTTACTGCCCCTACCTGGGTCAGCACATGCATCCTGAGTTCCACATGATGGTGGGTGTGACCAGTGACTGAAAACAACACAGAAGTGGGCTGCCCATGAAGCCAGACCTGGGGTAACACAGGCGTTTTGCTCTCCCCAGTCTGTTCCTAAGTCCCTGTTGCCCTAACCCTGCACAGACTCCAGGGCATACATCCTCCTGCCACTCTTCTAGGGACTGGGGCAGATCCTAAAGCCCTTTTTTTGTTTGAGACAGACCCTCAAGCTGTCATCCTGGGTAGAGTGCTGTGATATTACAGCTCACAGCAACCTCCAACTCCTGAGCTCAAGCAATTCTGCCTGCCTGCACCTCCCAAGCAGCTGGGACTACATGCACCTGCCACAACGCCTGGCTATTTTTTTGGTTGCAGCCATCATTGTTTGGCAGGCCCAGGTTGGATTTGAACCAGCTCAGGTGTGTGTGGCTGGCGCCAAGCCCTTAAAGCCCTTTGGACACCCACCCTGGCCTGGATTGCCCAGACCTTGACTCCCCCACAGCCCAAGTCCTACCCTATGTCCTGTCTCCTTGAGGACATAGCTTGAGCTATGGAAAAGTCCTTCATGGGCTTTTCTTGGCCCAATGAATTGCACAAGACCAGACTCCAAGAGCATTAGCAGCTGGGTTAGGGGCAGCCTTTGCCCCTTCCACACCAGAGCAGATGGCAGAGGGCCACAGGTCCTGAGAGCCACCAGAACTCCCCCAGGCCCTGCCAATCCTGTTGCAGAACCCAGGGTGCCAAAAGTACACTGCCACCTGGCATATGAGGGGGGTGTCTAGGGCAGAACACCTAACCCCAGGGCAGAGTGGTGTCCATGGGTTGCCCCCCAGCCACAAGGAGAACCCTGGGCATCCTGCCATGATAGAGCCCCATCTCTCTCAGCCTAGATGTTGGGTGTATGCCAGGGGCCTCTGAAAAAGCATCCATCCCCCACCCCACTAGAGGCAGACATCTGCCCTGAAAAGGAGGCCTGGCACCTTTGGCTATAAGCTGCCCGAACCCCCCTAAATCCGTGATAAAAATAATCCTCCCTAATGTGCCCCAGTTCCAGAAGTGCTTTCTGATCCAGCTGTGCACCAGTGTGCATCAAGAACAGGGTGGGGTGCGGGTGACCCTGTTTCATTGAAACACCACAGGGATATAGCCTGTTGAGTGACTCAAGTGGCCTGGGTGCCCACAAGAGACTGAGCACTGTTAACCAGGTTAGGTGGTTAGGCCCCAAAAGGTTCCATGGGACATGGGGGCAGGGTGACAAATTCATAAGCCCTTAGCCCAGGGGAGGTCCCAGGAGCCTCCAGCCTGGGCCAGATCCCCAGTGAGGGGACCTTTGCAGGGATTAAGTCTGGGAAGCTTGGTCCTGGTTCCTGGGAGGCCACGGTTGCTGCCTGGGGGCTCCCACCTAGGGTGCAGCCTCCTGCATGCGTCACCTGATGGTCCCTGAGGTGTGCTGGGGGATGGGAAGAGACGTGGGGAAATGCATCTGAAGAAAACAGGAGGCTTCTGCCCTGGGAGTGGACAATAGGGCCTTGGATTTGGTGGGGGTTGTGAGGAGGGAGGTGAGTGATGACAGAGCACCAGAGGGCCTCCTCTGAGCCCCCTGGCAATGTGTTCTGCAGCCACCTCAGATGGGCACGGTGTCACAGCTCCTTGGGTCTCTGTAGAGCAAGTACAGCCATTCCCAGTTCAGGGAAACAGGCCAGAGGCCAGGGAAGTGAACCTCCCACAGATCCCAGGCTCCCTGCTAACCAGAGGCCCACATGAAGACCCACTGAGGCATGCCTTCTGCCTGCCCTCAATGCCTCCGTCAGTGGACACTACTGAAGGATGTCTGCACCAAGTAGGCTTGCAGAGACCCTGGAAGAGCAAAGGATTCTGGGATACTAGAAAATGGGGATAGCTCTGACCAGAGGGTCCCTTGGGCTAGAGGACAATTTAACCATCTGAAAGGCCCTTTGTACAGCAACATCACCAAGAGCCCACCCACCCCAGCTGAAGGAAACCCTGTCTGCCCAGTGAGAGAGTCAATCCCTCAGGGACACTGGACCAGCCCCACACCATCCCCTGGTTGCATGTTCCCCCAACCCCAGGCGAGACCAACAGAAGCTGGCAAAGTGTGCCAGGCGAGATTGGTCTCTGGGGTGAGCCCAGTCCTGAGAAGGGGGGTGGGGGCGGTGCCAGGGCCCCAGGCAGCAGGAGTAGGCTGGGCACTTGCCAGGGCTCTGCCTGCCTGTCAGCCGACTCACTGCACATCTCTCAGCCTTAGCTGTCACCTCGCTGGCACCAGGCCCATCATCACTTTCCTTTTACTGTCACCTTCCAAGGTAAGTCAAGCCCCTTGTAGTGAGGAGGGAACTGAGATCTGGGACTTGCCCAGGTGAGTCCCACTCAGCTCACCAAACTCCAGGGGTGGAGGGAGGCTGCTGAGCATGCAAAAGACAGCGGGAGGGCAACCCACCCAGTGCTGTGGATGGGGGGCTGGGATGGAGCCCCAACTAGCGTGCCATATACCACCATGGCCAGGGGGTGTCCATGGGGCACATGGCTGGGCTCTTGTGGTGGCAGCTATGTGCAGGACCAGACTGCAGAAACACTCCTGGCTGCTGGGGAAAAGTCCTGCTGCAGACAGGGACACTATAAGTTGAGAGCTCTGAGTGTCCCAGGCATGGTCCCCAGAGACCAGTTAGGCTTTCAAACTCTCACCCCTGGCTTCTGGCTGGGTTGTTCCCCACAACCCCTCCCAGAATGGTGACCATGTTACCAACCAGAACCCCACCATCACCAGACCCTGGGCAGCTACAGCCCCAAGGATACTCTCCCACCAGGATCCCCAAACTCCACAAGTCCCCCACCCACCTCAAAGTTCAGAAAGCCAGTCCTATTTTCCAAACTCAGGAATGGGGTACAGTGAGGGACTCCTGGAACCCTGGAGTGGGCAAGGGATGAGAGCCAGGGGCATCCACTCCCACTTGCTCCAAGCTGGTGGGTGTTGAGGTGTCTCAACCTCCGGCTCTGCCAGGTTGGTTCACAAGCAGTAATCAGGCCAGGTGACTTGGTCAGCTCCCAGGAAGACACCAGGCATTGGAGGCCAACCACAGCCCGGGTCCCCAGGGTCTTCAGCATACATTCCCACTCTACCAGGGATGCAAACTGCAGCCAAATCTTCCCGGCTGGGATTAACTCACTGAGTGGGCCTTGCCCATGCAAAGCAGTGGGAAGCAGGCTCCTAGGGCCCCAGCCTACATCACATCTCAGTTTGGGCTATCCTCACAATCAGCAACTGGGACCGGGCCTCACAGTTGGAGGGTAGAGGTCTGGTGGGGGGCGGGGGGGATACTGTGTGCCCTATGCTGCTGTCTCCTGGGGTAGGGGGATAATGTCCTATCCCCCTCCAATCCAGGGCTGGACCCTGGTGGGGTTTAAGGGGTAGGAGGGCACAGAGCTAAGGATGGAAAGTCTCTTCTGCACTTAATTAGCCCCACTGGGGGAAAGGGAGGCTTGAGGGACCTCACTAGTGGGCCTCTTGGGACTAACTCTGGACCTGGTGACTTGCCCAGGCAGTGGCTGGGAATTCCTCCCTCCCTTTGTCCTGGGAGGCTCAGGCCAGTGGGGAGAGACTAACAAATGATAGTGACCTCAGGCTTGTGGCCCCCTGGCTACTGCTTCCTCCTGGCCCTCCAGCCCCAGGCTGGCTACTTCAGAAGCCCCCGACGCCATGGAGGAGTGGGATGTGCCCCAGATGAAGAAAGAGGTGGAGAGCCTCAAGTACCAGCTGGCCTTTAAGAGGGAGATGTCCTCCAAAACCATCCCTGAGTGAGTGTCCCCAGTGGTGAGATTTGAATGTCATTTGTCTGCCCAGGTTATTTGCATGAGCCCAGCCCATGGCCCAGCATAGCAGGTGCCATCAGCTGGCACCACTGGGGCCAGATTACCCACCATTCACCCACCCCACCTGCCTACAGGCTCCTCAAGTGGATTGAGGACGGTATCCCCAAGGACCCTTTCCTGAACCCCGACCTGATGAAGAACAACCCCTGGGTGGAAAGGGGCAAGTGCGCCATCCTGTAGACCCAGAGCTCCTTGCTCCTAACTCAGACTGCTGAGGACAAGTCTGTAAAGGTGTGACTTTTATAAAAACTTCTCAAGGGTTTCTGTGTTTTTGTACACTTTGGTATCTCCTGTGGGCTACAGGCATCCCGCAGTGGGGTCTGCTCCTGGCCTGCGGCTACAGTAGGTCCCTGATATACAGGCTGCGCCGCACAGCGTTGGAGACACCCTCATTGAAGCGGAACCAGACCTCGCTCCTGCCTGCTGCTATGCCAATGCGCCGCTCCACTGTGTCCTTCTCCATGTCCTCTGCAGGGGCCACATGGTTGCTCCTGGGCCCAGCCTCAGCCCCCCAGGTTCCCCACCACCCCTACACACACCTGCTCTCGGGGCTGCCACACTCCTGATGACCACACGGCCAAAGAAGTCCCTCTCAGGCTGATGGGGAGAAGGGGCTAGTCAGGCTCTCAGGACAGACACTGGTACAGCCCCTGCTACCAGACGGGAGGACCCAGGGGCCTCATGTGCCACTGAGAGCCTCTCCGACCCTGCTCATACCTCCCAGCCTCATACCTCCCACACCCATCACTTCACAGTGGCCTGCTCCCCACCAGAGCCAGGGCAGGCACCACCATCAGGAACACTCTCCTGCCCAGATGGGAACTGAGGCCCATCATGCTAGGTAGCAGGGAGCTGAGCCTTCAGGAAGACAGACCACAGCCTTCAGGGCTCAGAGTCAGCCCCTGTCCCTGCAACTCAGCCCCGCCCCAACCCCTTCAAGGCTGCCTGGCCCCACCCCTACAGCTCAGCCCCACCCCACAACTGCTTTGGCCCCACCCCCACGGCACAGTCCCTCCTCTCACAGTTGTGTCAACCCTGCCCAGGCACCTGGTCCTCTCTGACAGTTCTCATAATGTGCTCCAACCGCTGCTTATGGTTGGGCAGAGTCGGTTGGCACACGTTTTTTCCCCCACTGCCTTCCAGCAGACCTTCAGGTCCCAGGGGGCTTCTGTCCACCTGCAGGAAGTGGGGTATAGTGAGGTTGGCTGGGCAAGGCTATAGCAGGGACAGTACCCAATCCCAGGCCCTCATGCTCAAGAACCTCTGTTCCAAGAGCCCAGAAAGGCTCACCTGGAGGCTGTTCCCACCTTGGGCCACAGCTTCTGCCCGCCGCATCTTCTCCACCTCAATTTCCCGGGCGATGAGCTGCTTGGCCTGGTAGGTGAGGGGCTTGCGGGTAGGCAGCTCAGGGAAGCGGCAGACCTCCTCTACATTCCTGCCCAGGGCAGGAGGTAAGAAGGACACCAGGATGCCTGGTCAGCAGGGATGAGCCAGAGACCCCTCTGGCACTTGAACCCAAAATGCTACCGCTGAAGAGCTAGAGTGTGGGGCTGAGTCCTGGCACTGCAGCACCCCAGCCCTGGGGGCAGCCAGGGGTTAAATATCCTGAGCCAGTTTTCCCAACTGCAGCAGGGATAACAACAGAATCTACCCAGGGATGTGGAGGAAGAAATAAGACAGCAGGGTAAGACCAGGGGACTCAGTGTCCTGGACATGGGTACCCCTGGCTAGGACAATGCCCCAAGGCCATAGCTGCTAGGCTTCACACTGCATCCTCCATGGCCATCTCAGGGTGGGAAATAGCCTTGGAGTTCTAGTCACTCATGGGGTCTCTGGCGGCTGCTCCTGGAGGAGCACTAAGGCTGGAAGCAGCTCTGCTTACAAAACAGGTCCCAGGGCTATGCCCAATGGGGAAGAGGGGCTTGGCAGTGACCACCCCCATCTCACAGCTGCATCTGAGCAAAGGCTATACTGGGACTGAACCCTCCTAGACACCTCACTAGGACTCTGCTTTTAGACTCCTGCTCCAGCACGGGCCTGGCACCAGCACACAATTCCCAAGGCTAACCCCTGCTGGTATAGGGTACTCACGGCTCCAGCTTGTAAACATACTGCCCATCAGGCATGCGCTCTTGGCGGTAGGTGAGGCTGTACGCAAGCATTGTGCCCACAAGGCTGGCCAGCTGCTGCTTCTCACGGGCACTGTACAGCTGTGTGCTCACCTGAGGCAGGGGGTGGGGTGGGAAGTTGAGCAAGGCAGGGGCCTGCTCCCAAGAGCCCACTCCTCCTCATAGCTCAACACTCACAGGGCGTAGCTTGGGGGCAAGGATGTCCAGGAGCAGGCAAAGGGCATCTAAGACAAGAGCCTGAGGCACAGCCCGGCTGCGCATGGCCGGTGCCATGCCTGACACCAGTGTCTGGATCAAATTCCTTGTCTGGCTTATCCGGTTCTGGGCCTGGAGCAGAGGGTGAAACAGGGCCAGGTCACCTGGGACCTCCAGGACCAGACTCGGGGGGGGGGGGTTTGGAGGGGGGGGGAAGACAGGGACAGGGTGGGCACCTCCTGCTGGCTGCTGGGGAAAATGATTCTTGCCACATGGCTAGAGGCAAAGAGCACATGGAAGGCCGCAGGCAGGAAGGGCAGGTAGCGCAGTAGCTGGAAGTTCTGGCTGTGGTGGGCGGCCCGTGCCAGCAGGTCATCAAAGGCCAACCAGTCAAGGGCGCAGCACACTGTACTGAGGCTGGAATCGCGCAGGCGCAGGCGCAGAAAATTGTCAAACAGGCCCTGTGGCAGCGGGTAGGTGTGAGTCCCGCTGCCCTCAGCACTGCCCTTCTTCTCCACTGCCCTGCCAATCTTGGGTCTGGGGGACCAGGGAGAATGCTCCCTGAGCTGCCACTCCAGCAAAGACCATGAGACAAGGTAGAGAGGGCTGCAGCTCCAGCTCCTCCCTCCACTCATGCAGTCTCCCCCTCCTTCCATGCGGGATCCTATCCCCATAGCAGCACCAGGAGCTCCCTCCACAGTGTGGATTTCCAGAGTGGCCAGGATCCCCAACCACTAATCCAAAAGGGCTTAGACTAGAGAGGTGGCTTAGGCTGGGTTTTCTTAGGGGTGAGACAGAGGGGCTGGGGACCTCTATCCCTTGCTCAAGCCAAACACCCACCCCACTTGCACCCTCCCTTAGCCAGGCCATGTGACAGAAACTCCACCCCACCAATCCCAGGGTCACATACTGTCCCCCCAGGCCCTCTTGTACCCTCTGGCCCTCTCCAGCCTCCCTGCTCACCCCTTCTCACTGCTCATGGCCACCTCAGAGCCTTCCTGGAGCCCCATCACTGTGGCTCCCACTCCTGCCCTCCTCCCACTCAGGCCCTGAAACTTCTTCTGTCTACTCCCCAGGGGAAGCCTGGCCCAGCCTGCTAGTCCCAGGCAAGATTTATGGTGGAGAGCAGGTACCTGGACCACCTTCTCATGCTCCCCTGTAGAAGTGGCAACGTGCAAAACATGGTGGAACCGCTGTGAGGCTGTGGTCAGGGAGCCCACATCACCATGGCTGAGCAGCAGCATGTGGGTGAATAGGTCCTGGCCCTGGCCCATGAGTCGTCTGTGGGGGGTGTGGGAACCAGGGTGGGTAGGCTGGGTAAAGAAATAAGCTGCCCAGCAGTGGCCTGAGAGTTTGCATACTGACAATGCTGTGGAGTTACCTGAAGGCCCCAGCTACCTAGACACTCTCTCAGGCACAGCTCACACCCCTGGCCTAATCTTTGAGGAAGGTCATCCTCTAGGGCCATACCATAAACAGCATATTACAGAAGCTGGGGAGCCCTGCATCCCTCTCCTCTGTCCTACAGGTACTGACCAAGCCAGCATCCCCCCCCAGGCCATGAGCTGGTGGGCTGCTCCCTGCCCTGAGGCCTCATGGTACTGCCTAGCACACAGGTGCTCCAAGGTCATAGCCCACAGACCAAAATGTGGCAGAGACAGGGCCAGGCTAGAGCTACACCCTGGGGGCCTGGCCACATCCAGGGCATCTTTCCTGCAAGGGTGCCCAGGTAGCTCCTTCCCAGGCTCTGAGCCACAAAGGCTGTGGAGACAGATAGGAATGCCAAGGAGGCTGAGGCACAGCCACAAAGGCCAGGTCGGGAGGACCCAGCTCACGGGTGCTGGTCTCAGTCAGAGCAGGTGGTGTGGGCTGCACAGGGCCTGACATCCTGGGCCTCCAGGCACCAGTAATGTACAGACCAGACCTAGCCTGCCACCTACCTCTGGACCCGAGGCAGCTGGAAGACCTCCTGCCACACTGAGAAGAGCCCCTTGCGCTGGTCCTTAAGGCCAACACGTGTGGTCTGTACATCCCGCACGCTCAGCTCCCGCTGGCCCCGCCTGTGCAGGAACTGGACACAGGGTGGGCTTGAAAAGCAGTCCCACACACCCACCACCCACCCCACCCTGCTGCCTGCCCACCTGCAGGGTGTTGATGCAAGCACGGATATCATTGTCTGCCTTCTCGCACAGGGCCGCTAACGCACCTGGGTCAGCCTGCATGCCCTGCCGCAGGGAGATCTGCACGGGAGGGCACAGGTGCTGACCCCTCCACTGCTCTGGGGCACCAGACAGGACAGCCACCTCAGAGCCCCACCCTTTGGCCACAACCCTCTTCCCTAGAAACAGATGAAGAGCAGCCCATCTCCCAAGGGCCAAAGGCTGCAAGTGTCTGGACTGGCTTTGGCCCTGCTTGGGGCTGCCCTCCACCACCATATCCCAGAGCCAGCTGGGGACACTGAGGAAACAGGACATATCCCTAGCTCACAGTCAGCCATGTGGCTTCCTGGGCCCAGCCCCCACCCACCCACCCCTGCCCTACTGACCTCCTGCAGACGCTGAACCAGCCTGGAGGGCAGTGTGGGTGGGAAGTGGAGCAGGAAGGCCTGCTGTTTCAGCTGCCGCAGGGATGGCGCATACCTGAGGAAGGAGATAGCAGTGCCCTCACCAGAGGCACCTCCAGGGTCTACATTACTATCCAAGGGCACAAGGGCCCTCTCCAGTCTGCCCCACTCACTGGTCGTTGCAGATGCAAATAATGGGCCTCATTAGGAGTGCCCCGTCTGCCCGGCCCCGACGGCCTCCACCCAAGGGTACAGCTGGGCCCCTTGGCTCTGCCTCCTGTGGACCCCTGCAGTTCAGGACGCTCAAGAGGACATTGATGGCAGCCTTCAAGAAGAAGCAGAGAGTGCAGTGAGCCAAAACCCCAGTGCCCGGCTGCCCACCAACACACCCGCCTAAGGCACCAGGGAGGCCCACCGTGGGGGCTCCATCAATCTCATCGATGACCAGGCAGTTGGGCCTCCCAGTAGCACCCAGCACCGACTCCATCTGCGTGGCTGCCTCAATGTGTGTGCGAAAGGCCTCAGGGCTGCGGTCGTCACTGCAGCAGGGAGGGTGAGGAGGGGTCATCAGGGCGCCGTGCCCTCAGCCTAGGCAGCATCCAAAGTCCCTGGTGGAAGTTGGCATCTGCACTACAAGGGCCCTAATGGACATGGCTGCCCAACCCAGTGAGCCCCAAAGAACGTGCTCCACCCAGCTCATAGACTTAGGGCTCAAGGCCTGGCCCCACCCTCAAAACATAATGACCCCATTCAGGTTTCAGGGCTTAACCCAGACTCAACTGAACATATCAGGATAGACAAAAGAACCACTTGCCTTGCATTCATCTCCACCACCGAGTACCCTGCATGCCGGGCAATCACATGAGCCAAAGTGGTCTTGCCCAGCCCAGGGGGCCCACACAGCAATGCTACCTGCAGCCCAGGTAGATGAAGAGAAGTACAACACACAATGTCCCCAGGAACTTCTGGCCCCACAGCCAAAGGCGGGACATCCTGTCCCACAGGCTGGTGCTACTGGGCACTCTCCCTGCCCTCCTCTAGCCCTCAAGTGGAATGAAACCCACTGTGCTCTTGCACAGATACAGAGAGAAGTCCCACATGAGTAAGTTACCTGGGGATTGGATAAGAACGCAGCTGGTACCACATGACCAACCCCCAGAAACCACCCACTGTCCACCCAGATCCCGGTGAGATTCAGAGCCCTTGAAGGAATATTAGCTTTATCTATGATACTACACACCAAAAGCCTGATGTCACCTGTATCCTCCGAAGAAAACAAATGTGCCTTGTAACCTCTGGGCAATGGCACTGGCTACCAAGAAAACAAAACCTCAAGTTCAGCAGAACCTGCAGCACAGCCAGGACCTCACCTTCTGCCGGGGCCGCTGGCTCGGGTCCAACTCAGCCTCCAGCATCTCCTCCACCACCTGCTCATAGCTCTTCCACTTGCCCGAGGCTGTGGCCTCCTTACTGACCCAGGCTGGCTGGGCACTAGGCCTGGGCTTCCGGGCTGACCTCTCGTGGCCAAACACTACCAGGTCCCACAGCTTGAGCCACTTAAGGAGGCAGCGGTTGGTGAACTGTGGGAAGGGAGGCACAGCCTGAGACAAGCCCCTACCTCAAGTGGCACCAAAGACCCATGCCTATACTCACATGCCCTGTGACATGGACAGGGATGCCAGGCCTCATGCCAGGGCCTCTATCCCCACAACTCAAGCTCCAACCCCACTAAGAAGCCCCTGCCCTCTGCCATGGCACCCAGCATCAGTGTCTATCATAGCAGAAGAGAAAACAGAGGCTTGGGGCAGGAGACATCCTGGACTCCCAGCCCAGCTCACAGCAGGGTACAGGTCACCAGCAGCAGGCATCCCTGCGCCAACTCAGATTCCCCCTAGGGGCTGGGGGAAACTGAAGCTGCTTCAGAGGCATAGCCTCCCTACCCACATCCTGGGTGCAGGCTTTTGGGGTCATTAAGTGCTGCTTTGACTCATAGGGCAGACCAGAGCCTTCCCCCAATCCCACAACCCAGTGGGCTGGCAATGCAGGGACCATCTAGGGCCCAGGTTTCTCCCTCCCAATAATGGGGAAAGTCCATCACTTCAATGAGAACAAAACCTCACATCGTCACTGAGCAGCTCCGTGTAGTGCTGGGGTGCAAACTCATCCACCCAGAGGCATTGTTGGGCATTGTCTTGGCCTTCAGCTGGCTCTTCCTCAGGAGCCTCTATAGGCTTGGCCTCTTCTTCCTCTGGCCCAATACTAGAGAACATCGTGTCCTAAGCTACCAGATCCCTTGCAGGGACCATGCTGACACCACACCCCATGGGACACAAGCTGGGGGTTGGTCCAAGAACTAGTGAGGATCCCAGGACAGAAGGGCCCCCCAAGTCACCTGCGTGGGGGATCTGAGAGCTGCTGGACCTCCTCAAGTAGCCACTGCCGTCGCTGTGCAAACCAGACCTGGGTCAGGCAGGCCCAGGGGGACAGTCACCTCCATGCTGTCCCCTCTAGCAAGCCCCTAAGACCCTACCTCACTGTCAACCTGCTCCTTCAGGGAAGCAAAGGACACACCCAGAAGGTCCAGCTGGCCCCGACCTCGCCACCGGATGTCAAGGAGTGGGCTCTGTGAGGAAGGAAGTATAACAGTCACCTCTGGGCTCTGTCAGGCTGAGGCATTATCCATAGTCCCTAACAGTGCTCAAGAGACCTGATGGGATTCTCCCACATAAGCCTGCCAAGAGTAGAAAGAGAGACCTGGCTGTCTGATCAAAGCCCTAGGAAAAGGAGCTGCTCAATGGGGGGACTTTAAAGGGTGTAAGGAAGGGAAAAGAGGAGAACCACCCATCCTTAGAGTGTACACTGGGGGCACAGAAGGGTGGGGACAAGGAGGCTATGTCCACCAAAGCAACCCTCCAAAGGAGCTTCGCTCTCCCACAGCCCCAGGCTGTGTGGACATTGCCCCTCAGTGTCAGCAAACCCAACAGTCCCCTCCTGGGTGGGGTCCAGGACCCTTTCCTAGGTGGCACTGGCCCACCCACCTTATTAGAAGGCAAAGGCCAGCCCTGTGAGAGTGGCCACAAAGCACCTACCTCCACCCCAGTGCCCATGGGGTCTGAACGCAGCACCAGGAAGGCCCGTATGCCTCCTGTGGATGTCACATTGATGTAGTCCTCCAGAATAGGGGGCCGCCTCAGGACAGGATTGCGGGGGACTGGTGAGGCCCTTGCGAGAGGCATATCAGCACAGGTGTCCGAGAGCCTGGGCAGGGACCAAGGCTCAGTCCTGTCACCCTGAGACAGGGGCACCTGGATCTGTCCTCAGGCTGGAGTCCTCCCACAGGTCCCACCTCCCAGCCCTTGTTCTGGGAATAGAACACATGGAGTGGGACACCCAAGCCACACACCCATCACCCCACAGCTCAGCGGGGACCTCAGGACTTGGTGGAGGGGTGATGTCCATTGGCGGGGAGTCAGGAAGTGGTGGCTCCTCCATTTTCTCTGGCCTAAAGTTCAGCCTCTTGACTGCCTCCAGCCTGGGCCGTTTGACTTTAGGGGCTGCAAGAGATATCTGGAGGGAACAGGAAGCCCTTCGCCAGCCTCACACCCACACCCAATGCCTAAGCAACCCTGCGGACATACTGGGGGGCAGGAGTTCGTCCTTCTGGAAGTTTTCATCCACCCGCCTCTTGCTAGCACGGCCCTTATTCTTCCCCAGACAGGCAGAGGGCGAGGGATGGGTGCCAGCGTCCCCTCCAGCGATGGCCTCCTCAAACGTCAGACGCGTCAGGCGCGCAGTGGGCTGGGGTCCCCTGGAGAGTGACAGAGCCGATTTCCCTGCGAGAAGAAAAGATTCCCAGCAGCCGCCCTGGGACAGCCCCGCTCACAGGCTGCGCGTCCCGGTCAGCCGTGCTAGGGCGCCCTTCCCTCACTCTGTCTCCACCCCGCCTTGCCTCCCTCTCCGATTATCGACTCCCGGCGTCTCGCCTTCTCCGAGTAGCCCTCCCCGACTGCCGCGGTGAGTGCACAGATCCCGCGGTGCTGCAGGAAAGGAGGCCGGGCCCGAGAGCGGAAGAGCCCCGCGGAGCGTCCCGGGGCAGGAGCGGCGGGAAAGACCGCGGCCGAGCTAAACTACAACCCAAGGCCCGCACCCACCTTCCAGCTCGGCCAGCACCTCAAGCTCGGCCGCGAATTGTTGGTCGAAGTCGTCCTCGACGCCATACAGCTCCTGCTCATAGTCCTCCATGGTGGCCGAGGGACCTGGGCCGCTTCCCGCCGCCAGCCGAGCCGCCGGCTTCAGATTCGCGCGCCGCCGCCGCCCCGCCCCGCGCGTTCCCGGCGCCGCCAACCAGGGCCCACGTGCCCAGCGGCGCTTGCCATTGGTCAGCGGGGAGTGGGCGCGGGGCTATGCGCAAAGAGGGTGGGGTCGTGTCTTTGCTAATAGGCGGATCCAGGGCCCTGGGGTGCTTGCCATTGGCGGATGCGACCGCCCGTCTGCAGCGGGGAAGGGCCATAAGGCGGGGCGGGGGGGGGCCGGAGGCGGGGCTGCGCGCGCAGGCAGGGACGGACAGAGTCGGTGCTGCGGTTCCCGAGCGGCTGTCGCCTTGTCTGTGGGTCTTGGAGAGAACGCGGGGTCTGGAGACAGGACCTGGGAGCGGCGCGGCGCCAAGTGAGTTTCCGAGTGGCCAGGGATGCGGATAGTGATCAGAGCCGGGTCTGCCCAAGCCTGTGCCCCAAGCCTCACGCCGGTTGCCCCGCAGCTCTGTGGGAACGTCAGAACTGAGTGGGGATGCGGACGAACATCCGGAGGAGTACTTGCGTGGGCGTGCGGGTGGATAAGAGAGGGCCCAGCCTGCACCTGCACCTGCACCCGGCGCTCTGGGCAGGCCTGGGCCAGTGGAGGTCACGGTAGCCCCTCTCCTGCCCACTCGGGGAAAGGTCCTTTCACCATTTCACCATCCACTCTTGGCGGGGGGATCTGCGGGCTGCTGGAGGACAAGGATGTTTCTCAGATTTGGGTCAGGAAGGGCCCTCACGATCAGCCCAAACCAGGCTGACTCCCCGATTTCCACCAGGCCCCCATCCCCACTGATGCCTGGGCCTGGCCTGGAGAATGGAGGGCACAGGGGTGCCCCCATACAGTAGGTCTGCACGCTCACCTCGTGGCTTCAGACCAGGAGCCCTAGGGGTGGGGAAGTCCTTCCCCTTGGGCGAGATGCCCTCACATCCTCAGGACATACTTCCACCCTGGATGGTAGGCCAATCATGGAGCCCGGCAGCGTGGAGAACCTGTCCATTGTGTACCAGAGCAGTGACTTTCTGGTGGTGAACAAGCACTGGGATGTGCGCATTGACAGCAAGATGTGGAGGGAGACCCTGACCCTCCAGAAGCAGCTGCGGCACCGCTTCCCTGAGCTGGCTGACCCTGACACCTGCTATGGGTTCAGGTACATAGGGCAGGGAAAAAGTTACCTCTCAGCAGTGTCTGTCCAAGGAGGTGGCTCAGATGCTGGACACCACAGTGAAAGCCACTGCCCCTCAGCCTAGCCAGCGCTGATGCTCTGCCATGCCACAGGTTCTGCCACCAGCTAGACTTCTCCACCAGCGGGGCACTGTGTGTGGCCCTGAACAAGGCAGCTGCAGGCAGTGCTTACAGATGCTTCAAGGAGCGACGAGTGACCAAGGCTTACCTAGCACTAGTAAGTCCTGGGTGGGCCAAGGGAACTCAGGCCTCCCAGCCTGCTAGGGCAGTCCCCTTGATGCCGAGCTATCCACTATTCCCCATGTGGCCTACCAGATATTAAGTGGTTTCTTTGCAGTGATGGGCTGGCCCCCCATGAGCTGGGTGTGATCCTCCTGCCTTGCAGGTGCGGGGGCATGTCCAGGACAGCCAAGCGACCATCAGTTACGCCATTGGCAGGAACAGCACGGAGGGCCGGGCCCACACCATGTGCATCGAGGGCACACAGGGTATGGCAGGCAGGAGCCAAGGTCACATCATGCCCAGCAGGGCCCTGCTTGGACAGGGCCAACTTGACAAAAGTCCTAGGTTGGGATTGACTAGGGCTCAGGGCAGGCCCCACTAACATTTGCACCCATCTTCTGCTCCCTAGGTTGTGAGAACCCAAAGCCGAGCCTCACGGAGCTAGTGGTCCTAGAACATGGACTATATGCAGGCAACCCTGTCTCCAAAGTGCTATTGAAGCCTCTCACAGGTATGTGCAAGTGTGGACAGTGCTTCGGTTACATAGAAAAGGAAAATCAGGCACAGAGGTGGAATAGCCTTCTGGAGTCACTCTGAGCATCAAGGTAGAGCAGAGCCTATGCTCTCAACTCCACAACCTATAGTTTCTCACCTGATGTGAGGGTCCTTTGCTGGTTTTTGTCTGAGCCCTGGGTGTCCTGGTGGCCTGAGTTCTCTAGCCACACCAAGTGCTGTGCTGGTCCTGGTCTGGCCATTGGTGATCCTGGAGGCAGTCTCATGTACCTAAGTGCCAACATCCTTGTCTGTAGCAGAAGACAGGGAGGTTCCCATTCCAGGGGGTTGCCACAAGGTTCCAAGACTACAGTAGGGGAAGTTGCTGGTTGTGATGTGAGCTAGGCAGGGGATGTGCATGTGGAGCACCTCTCCAGCCTGACTCACCTCCCTGCTCGCAGGCCGGACACACCAGCTACGGGTTCACTGCAGCGCCCTTGGCCACCCTGTGGTGGGTGACCTGACCTATGGGCAGGCTGCAGGCCAGGAGGACCAACCTTTCCGTATGATGCTGCACGCCCTCTACCTGCGCATCCCCACACAGGCTGAGTGCATAGAGGCCTGCACTCCAGACCCCTTCCTGCCTTCCCTCGATGCCTGCTGGAGCCCTCACATCTTGGTCCAGCCGCTTGACCAACTTGTCCAGGCCTTACGGGTCGCCCCTGACCCTGGCCCCATGGACAGGTGCCCTGGGCCATGCAGCCCCTCTGCATTCCTGCCTGGGCCAGGCCGTCCCCCACCTCTCTGCACCAATCCCCCTGAGACCGAGGCACAACGAGCCTCCTGCCTACAGTGGCTGTCAGAATGGACACTGGAACCGGACAACTAAGCCCCATTGGGCTACAGTAGGGGATGGTGGGCTGGGACCCCAGAGGCCTGGGGGCTATGTGACAGAGCCCTAGGTCCATCCCGAAGAAGATGATGTCTCTCCTGGTCAAGGTGGAGGAGGATTGAGCCCACCAGGCTGCCCAGGGCAGACCTGCAGGAAAGGCTGTCAAGTCCAGCAGGGGGCGCCAGGCAGCCATGCTCTCTGGCAAGGATGGAGCGCTCAAGCTGGGACTGAAGCTGATGTGGGGCCCCTCCTCCCAGTGTTCCCTGAGGAAACCTAGGGCATTCTTTCCTATAGGCATCCACCTCTGTAGCTTCATCCCAGGGGCTTCCATTTTGTCAACCTGCCCAAACTTAACCTGTTAGGAAAGGTAGAACCAGAGTCTGAGCTAACCTTTGCCCCCCAATGGGCTCCTCACCCTAGAGAGGCTGGAGACGGCTATTCTGGCCTCATCGTCTGGGCCTCAGCCCAGACCCCCGGTCCTTGTGCTCCAAAGATTCTTCTCTGATCCTCTCACCCTATCTCTCCTGTAGACCCTGACCCTCCCCTGCCGGCAGGGGTCTGTGTGCTGTGCCCAGACCTGCCTCGTGCCTTTGCTTTTGCTGAACTCTACTCTCGGGCCTCATCCTTTTCCACCTGGATCCTGAGCTTGGGACTGGCACTTGGTCTGTCAGTGCAGGGGTCCGTCAGGAGCAGTAGAGGCCCTGGAGTGCACACCTGCCCATCCAGACCTGTTGCTGGGCCTTGCTAGCCTCATCCTCAATTCCTGCCACATCACCCCTGCCTGGTTTCCACACAGCCACTGCCTGTCGCTCTCAGCCATCAGGGCCCTAGCTTGGGAGCCATGAGCTGACTGGTCCCCCTTTGCCTGCCTGCGCTGGGCCTTAGGGACTCAAAATAAATGCTCAGTGATTGGCCCTGAAAGTGACCATGAGTGTTTCTGAAGTAGGTGGTTCTGGAGGACAGATAAGGGCACCCAAACCCATCCTAGCCCTGTCCCTGCAGTCACAAGCTGTGTCTGCCCAGTAGCCCACCACCCTGCAGGACCCAGGATAGACATCATGGTCCTGGCAGCTGACATGTTGCTCTTCCTGGCACTGAGTACCCTGCAGCCCTGGCTTAGGGACAGAAGCTGGGTTAGCTCACCTGGACAACCCCCAGCCCTCCTAGCCACAAGCCCTGTAGCACCCAGCTGACCTCAGCCTGGACCCCTCTGTCCGGCACATTCAGCCCCTTCCAGTCTTCAATGTGCCAGGCCCTGCAGGGCACATTCCCACCTCCTCACAGCTGCCTGGACACCATTCTACATAGTGCTGCTCTAACATGCAGGTCCTGAGTCCCTGCCACTCTGGACTCTGAGGTGATGAGCTTCATTGCTTCCCAAACTTGGCACTTCTCTAAAGGTCCAAGAGCTGGAGCTGGAGAGAGACTATCAGAGATCCCTTTCTTCTTTCCCCCAGGAAGCTTCCTCACCCACAGCAATTTGCCATGTGAAGGAAGATAGGCTGCTCATGGCTCCCTTAGGGCTGACCTCAGGAGGCAGCTTTTCATACAAGGGCAGAGTGAACCATTTTTCCCCCAGGTCCCTTTTTGGTTCCACCACATCGCCCATCTTCCAAACACCTTGGAGATGGAGCTACAGTGGCCATGACCCTTCCCTAACCTTCAGGACCAGCTCCCACCATGCAGGCAGGGCAGGAGCTCAAAGAGTTACCTCCATATCATTGCTGTGCTGTGGGCACCCATTAGCCACCAAGTGCCAGATGCCCCTGGGTAGTATCAGGATGGATGTCAGCCAGGGGCTCAAGGCCTGAGGAAGACCCCAGTACACAGGGAAAGGCTTCTGAGAGCACAGGATGGGCATGGCTGGCTGCAGAGCACTGAGCCAGGTGTGGGCTAGAGAGTGAGCCTGTAGAGCCAGGGAGGACACACATGGGAAGGTGGCAGACAGGCAGGAGGGAGGCAGGGGATCCTGGGGAAGGCTCTGCCTCTGGTGCACCCTCTCACCCATCTAGTTCCTCCCCTCAAAGATGCCTGTGGCTCCTGGTGGTCTCCTAGGACCCAAAGACCCCTCTAATCACCACCTTTCAGCCAACCCTCACCTCTCTTAAGTAGGATGCTTCTGGTCTGAGGCTTCCAAACTTGAGCTGCACCCACCCTACCTGCCACTCACCCCCTAGCTGTGGGGTGGCAAGGCTCCATGGGTGTGAGTATGGCTACACGGTGTGGACATACCAGATGGGGGACGAGGGGCCATCCTCAGACAACAGTGGCTGAGCAGGTGCCCCAGGCAGGGCATGAGCAAAGTATGGCATGGCAATGCAGAGGCTCTGCCAGGAGAACACACAGGTACTGGCCCACCAGGTGGCCTCAAGAAGTCATTCAGTCTCTCTGGACCATTTCCTGTCCTGTAAATGAGGGTTACAGCTGAACCAAGGATCATGGGGCAGATCCAGTAAGATGGTCTGTGGAAGAGCATGGGATGAGGTGTGGAAACCCTAGAGGCCAAGCATGCTGTCTGTGTCCCAGCTGACCTGTGAGGAGTCTCCTCCAGCTGGGCCTGGGCTCTGGGGTGGGTAGAGACTCTCACCACATGACACCGCTCCCCAAAACCCTTTAGCATCCAGAGCCTTTGTGTGCCCTTGGTCTTTAGCCAAGGTGAATGCTCAGGGCTTGAGGTGGAGTCAGCGAGCCTCAGAGTCAGTGCTGGGGCCCTGGTGGCTGTGCCCTCTACCTAGGACCCTATCTCCCAACCTGGCCCTGGATCCAGCCCCTCTAGACTTTGGGGACCTCACTACTCCTTACCACAGCTGCTACAGCTGTTAAAGTCACTGTGCTCAGCCAAGAGGCACTTTGAGGCCCATCCTGAGCTAGACAGGATGCAGATGAGCCATGCCACCCTAGCTCTGTCCCTTGTAGGCCCACTGGGCCTCCCTGCTGTCTCACCTTCAACCTTGCCCTTGCCCAGACTCACAGTGATGGCATCCCTGAGGATGTGGCTATAACTTGAGCTAACCAGGGCCCTCAGGGACAGGGCTGTGTGTGGCTCAGTTATTTGCCAATGAGGCTGCCCCTGGCATGTGCTTATACACATCCTCTCTGCCCATGGTGCACACACATGTGCATGCACAGAAGGACCACAGGCCTCACTAGGCCCAGCCCCTACAATGGGTTCATGTATGCCCGATGTCCCTGCATGGGGACACACACAGGGGCTCAGCACATGTGTCAGTGCTCCTGGGTGCACAGCTCCCTGGGACTGAGGTGCACGCGCATGCAGCTGTGCAGACACAGACACTGGCACAGGGAACTCTCCAGGCCCAGGTGAGGGGGTGTGTGCTGAGCAGCTGCCAGCTGTGAGCTCAGCCTCTGCTCTCTTGGGGCCAGGGAGCAGGTGCCCATGCCTGCTGCACCAAGGCCCTTAGGGGCTGATACATGGTGTCACCTGCCACTGCCCAGGCCCCTCCCCTACAGGATGCCTGGAGGGAGTCACTGCAGTCTCCTGCACTTGCTGAGCCAGACATGGAGGTGAGCAGGGACCCTAGTGACCGCACCTGCACCATGGTGTTTGGCAGCACTGGCTGACATGCTCAGCTTCTGGGACCTCTGCATCTGGCATACTTGTTCTATAGCTCCCTGCACCCAACTACAGTGGTGTGGCCTGGAGCAGCTGCCCCCAGCCTGGGTGACACCTCCCCGTTTCACAGACGGTATTCCTGCTTGGGTAAGAGAACTTCCCATCCCTGGGTTCTGGGCTTTGATACTGGGCCCCTAGACAGCCCTGGGCAGGTGGCTGAGTTCCTCTGAGCCTCAACTTCTCTGCCTGGGGTGACCTCCCTGTCTTTCCCCTGGAGGTCACACAAATCTAGAGGCCCAGAGGTGCCGAAGGCCATCAGGTGCACACAGCTATGCCCAGGAGGAGGCAGCAGCACGTGGCAGTCCTGCCACCTTGACCAGGCCCTGTCTCCTCCAACCCCACCTCACAGCTCCCTTAAGCCTCATACCTCTTGTTACCAGGGCAGCCAAGGTTGCTTGTGGCTGTCACCCCTAGGTGCAGGAGCTGGGTTTCTGTGACAGAGTTGCCTGCTGCCTGGGTGTGGAGTGAGCTGGGGGCTGCCCTGAACAAGATGAGAAGCTCACCAGGCCCCTCACCAGGGGATTTGCTGTTTATCCAGTGATCTGTTAATTGGAGATGCAGCCAGCCCCATAGGTCCCTGGAGCCCTGACCTGTGATAAGAAAGCATAGACTTGCCTCCCCACCCTCTCTCCTTTGTTCGGAAGACTTGTTTTGTGGGGCTGTTTCCCTCTCCAAACACAAGAGATACCTTGCAGCTCTAGCCCAAGGCCATTCTGAGAGACCTTGGGCCTCTCTCTCACTGCAGGCTGAGCTGGCAGAGAGAAAGGGGTCATCCTGGGTCACCCCCTTCTCCCCTCACCCACTAGACCTGGACCTGCTGCCTGTGGCCCCACTGCCTTTCTGCCCTGGACATCTCAGCCAAGATGACAAGCCTGCTCCGCCACATAGACGTGTGCCTCAGAGTGGGTGAGACAACACTTCCACATGCTCCCTCACGGTGCAGACCTGGGGGGTACTCAGGGCTCCATCCACTAGCTACCCTGAGCCCATACTCAGGGGCCTGCCCCAGCAAGGGGCAAGAAGGGCAGGCCACTGCCCAGCACGAAGGGCAGCCAGGTGCCAACAGGCATGGTGAACACACTCTTGCCGTGGGGCCCAGGATTCTCATAATTATAAGTCAGAGACAAGGCAAGATTGTAGCCAGAGGGGAAAAGGCAAGGTGTGAGGTGCACAGAGCCCCCCAGGAGCCCTGGCACAGGCAAGCCAGGCTCCTAGGCAGGGTGGGAAGGAGCCTGGGACACCCACTGCCCGGTGCCTTGTCCTTGTCCTGGGAAGGGGTGCTGTTCCAGCCATTTAGGAGGCCATGGACAGAGCTATGTGGGCCATAGCCAACTTCTGCTAGAGCTGACACCCCCTTTGTGGGGACCTTTTGATGCTGAAGAAGATATTTTTCTAAGTGGTCTGCCTAGGGCCCTTAAGATAAGGGGGCTCCCTTGGACCTGAACTCCCATCTCCTGGGCAAGGTTTCCAAAGCAGGAACATGGGCCAAGCCCCCCAATCTTGCTGGCAGGCCTGGCTGTAACCTCACTTTGGCTGAGCAACTGGGGCCCTGGTAGGCAGCCCAACCCCTAGACCTTCTGCTTCAGGGATCCCAGGGCTCAGACTAAGGGCACAGAGCCACAGGCATATGGCTGGAGGAAGAGGGAGTTTACACACATGCACACACCTTCGCATGCATGCATAGACACTGGCAGACACTTGTGCACACACTCTTGGACGTGTGCATGTGCGTCTAGACGTATGTGTACATCATATATGTGTATGCTGTTTCATACACACACAGCCTGGCATGTGTGTGCACACACCATCAGACACCCTGTGGCCCCAGAGGCTTCCTCCGGCCAGGTCCTCAGGGGTCTCTCTGTTCCAGGTGCCCTGGCAGGCCCCGGCTTCGTTCTTCTCCTGTCACTGCCCCTGTCCCTTACTGCCCACTGCTCCCGTCCCCAGGGAGGTCTGGATGCCAGGTGAGTGCCCAGCCCTCCTGCAATTCCAGGTCTGTACACCAAGTGTTTTCCGTGGCAGAGGCAGAAGGAAAAGGAGGGTTCCTGGGAGGGACCATCTTCAGGGTCTGCCATGAGGGCCCAGGTACAACCCTGCAGGGCTAGCATCTCCAGGTTCCAACCTTAGGGGCCTGGGCCTATCTCCAAGGTCACTCCCTGACCAGACCCTGAGATGACCAGAGTGTCCAGTGTCCTGCTGCAGAGTCGTATAGCCAGGAGCAGGTCCCCAGGCCATTGCCACGGTTGCAGCAGAGCTAGACACCAAGAGGCTAGCAGAGACTCACAGTCCTGGCCTGGCCATACTGGCTGGGCTGAGCTCTCATGCCTCCCCTCAGGCTCTGGGCCCTGCTGCTTCTGGAGGCTTGGTCACCCAGCTGGAAGACTGTCTGTCCTTTCTTCTCACTGTCTGGGGTCTCATACCTAGACTCACCTTAGATAGGTTGATCAATCAATCAGGTGATTAGCCAGGCAGGAACAGGTTCTGAGTGGTACCTGAGACCTTCTGTGTTCAGGTTTTATTGGAGTCGCAGCGTAGGAAGGCCGTGGAAATAGCCTCGCCTGTAGCCAGAGCAGGTGCAGAGGCTGAGTCTGCAAAATCCCTCAGCAGGTGAAGGTTTGTGCAGAGCCCCCAAGCTCAGAGCTAGGACTGTGCCTCAAAGGGTCCCAGAGTCTGTGCAGGGGATCCTGGCCCCACAGGGTGCTCTGAGAGGGGGTAAATGTATGAAGGCATGAATGAAGCAGGATCTTGCTTGTGTACAGGCATTTTCCAGATACCACTCCTGTTCTCAGTCCCTCTCTGCTGAGAGGCAGCTGATACTGACCTCCCCCATGCCTCTGCAATCTGCACCAGTCCCTCTGGCTGCCCCCATCCCTCACCATATCCCCCTCTCTGCCCAGGGCCAACAGCTCCCTGCTGCAGGGCTTCTGGTGCCAGCCGGCTAGCCAGCTGCCCCAGGACCAGCTCTCAGCTCTCATCAGGAGGATGGCCAAGCTGCAGGTCCTCCTTGAAGCCTGGCAGGTAACTAGCTGCAGCTGGGCAGGGGGCACTTTCACAGATGCAAGAGGACCTCCCTCACAGAAGATGGGCAGGCAAGGGCTGGGCAGGGTCAGCCTTGTCAGAACTGAAGGTGTACAGCTCCTCCAAACCCAAGGGCTGTCTCAAAGCCAATCTGCCAACTCCAAAACTGCCTAAAATGTGTGTCTTTAGTGGACCCCACCCCTCTGAGGCTGGGCTTTCCCTTCCTTGAGTGGTTTTCTGGTGTGGCAGTGCTGTGTCCCTTTCCAGGACTTCCCGGCCAGTTTGCCTGCAGATCTTCTGCCTCCTGTTTTGGTGGGGCTTGTCTACTCGCCTGGGCTGGCTCATCCAACTCGGTGGAGTGCCCTGCTCCCCTGGGGCCCCCAGGGCACTTGTGAGGGTGGGTTTCATAGCCCACTGGCCTCTGCCAAATGGGGCTGCAGGACCCTGGCCTGTGAGAGGCCAGTTGAGCCCATCTTGACCCTCAGCTGACCAAGCATCATCTACCCCATTTCAGAGACTGAAGGAGGCAGGAAGGGTGGTTGGCTTTGTCTCTTTGTCCCATTATATAATTAGTAATAAACTGGTTCAAGAAAAGTTGAAAAGGCTGGGCGAGGTGGCTCACTCCTGTAATCCTAGCACTCTAGGAGGCGCGGGTGGATATCCTGGGCTCAGGAGTTTGAGACCAGCCTGAGCAAGATCTACTAAAAATAGAATAATTAGCTGGCATTGTGGCTGGTGCCTATAGTCCCAGCCACTCAGGAGCCTGAGGCAAAAGGATTGCTTGAATCCAAGAATTTGAGGTTGCTGTGAGCTAGGCTGATGCCACAGAACTCTACCCAGGTGATAGAGTGAGACTCTGACTTAAAAAAAAAAATTGGCTCAGCACCCAAAGCTCAGTGGTTGGGGTGCTGGCCACATGCACAGGGGCTGGCAGGTTCAAGCCTGTCCCGGGCCTGCTAATCAACAATAACAACTACAACAACAACAACAACAAAAATAGCTGGGCATTGTGGCAAGCACCTGTAGTCCCAGCTACTTGGGAGGCTGAGGTAGGAGAATCATCTGGGCCCAGGAGTTTGAGGTTGCTGTGAGTAGTGGCGCCGTGGCACTCTACCAAGGGTGACCTGGTAAGACTCTGTCTCAAAAAAAAGAAAGAAAGAAAAAGAAAGAAAGAAAGAAAGAAAGAAAGAAAGAAAGAAAGAAAGAAAGAAAGAAAGAAAGAAAGAAAGAAAGAAAGAAAGATTGAAAAACACAGGAAAAGTAAAAGAACCCTACCTACCCCAACCAGGGAAATGCCTAACTTTGGGGTCATTCCTTCTAGTGCCTCTTTAAGTAGGGTTCATTTTGGTCTAGGCACCTAGGCTATGCCAGTATGTCCCCAGGAGCCATGTAATGCTCCAAGGAGCTGATTCCTAAGCCACAGCCCTTTCCCACTGGTCATTTGCCTCACACTGCTTTCCCTGGAGTGAAACACACTACATACAACAGGCTCCCGACTCTGAACCTGGGAAAGTGCATATTCTGTAAGGCATGTGCCCAGCTGCAAAATTAATACCTGCTTATGTGGGAGACTTTAAAAGATACTAGAAAATACAAGGGAGAACACAAAATCCAGCTGCCCAATTTTGTGGGGTCCTAGTTTCTCTTGGTCACCAGCATCACAGGAATTGTTTTATACAAATAGTTGAATTTTTTAAAATGCCTTAAGGGGAATCATAGGATCATAGGGGTTAACCTCACAAAGCCCCCTAATCCATACATACCCTGCTGTTTTCCAAAATAAGAAGACTCATATCATCCCACCAGGGAGATTGAGCCTCCTGCCACCCTCCCTCCCCAGGATTTAATATGATCATTTAAAAATCTTAGCTGATCAAGCAGGGAAATGACATCTTTGATGTGAACATTTTAAAGCCAAAGGTAGCTGTCCTTCAGTTGGTTTCTAGAAAGTTCTGCCAGTTTTTGATTCTCTGGGAATGTGTGAGAGGCTGACTTATTGCCCCTTCACCAGAGTTAGGAGTCACCATTTAAATAAACAACAACCCTCCTTGGCATTTCACCTGCACAATTTCTCCACTCTGTTCTCTCCTGTGTTGTGTGGACTTGTACAAGGATGTCTTGTCTTCATAGCACATCTAGGAATACATAAATGCCCTTATGGGCTGACTTTTTTAAATTAATAAAATTGTTTTAGAGCAATCTTAGGTTTACAGAAAATTGAACAAATAGTACAAATTCCCATAAACCCCTCCATATTCTCATTCTCTCTCTCTCTCCCCATATTTAGGTTATTAACATCTTGCACAGTGTGGTACATTCATTATAATTGATAAAGCCATACTGCTACACTATTACTAACTGAAGTCTGCAGTTTAAATTAGGGTTTGCTGTCTGTGTTGTACATTTTATGGGATTTGCATATGGACAAGTATGTTTTGTTAAGGGGTTGGCAGAGGAGTTTCACCTAAAGGTCCTCTGTCACCACCTGTTCTTTCTCTTTCCTCCTTCAGAGCCCCCAGCAACCACTGTGATTTTACTGACTCCATAGCTCTGCCTGTTCCAAGTGTCACATAGTTGCAATCAGCCAGTATGTGGCCTTTCAGGTTGGCATCTTTCACTTAATAATATCCATTTGAGGCTCCTCTGTGTCTTTTCATGACTTGATTTTTGTTTATTACTGACATCAATAAACTGTATCATAATTTGCTTATCCATTTACCTACCAAAGGACATCTCCATTCCTTCCAATTGGTATGTAGGTTTTGGTGGGGGACGTAAGTCTGCAGCTCGTGTGGATAAATACCAGGGAACACAATTGCTGGATCATATGCTAAGCCTACAGTTAGTTTTGTAGGAAACTGCCGAGCTGTCCTCCAAAAGGGCTGTACTATTTTTCATTTCCACCGCTGTGAATGAGAGTTCCTGTTGCTCCATGTCTTTGCCAACATTTGGTGTTGTCGGCGTTTGGGGCCTCTGCCATTATAATAGGTATGTTTGCTATCCCATTGCTACTTTAATGGCAACTCCCTGATGACATATAATGTTGAACATCTTTTCATATGATTGTTTGCCATCTGTTTATCTTCTTTGGTGAGGTGTCTGTTCAGATATTTTGCCCATTTTTTAATCGGATGCTTTGTTTTCTTATTGTTGAATTTTAAGAGTCCTTTGAATATTTTGTATACAAGTCCTTTATCAGAGAAGTGTTTTGTAAACATTTTCTTTCAGACTGTGGGTTGTCTTTTCATTCTTTAAACAGTGTTTTTTGCAAAGCAGAAGTTTTAAACTTTACTAAAGTCTAGTGAGTTTAATAAACATATTGATACTTCCTTTCACAGACTATGCTTTTGGTATTGTACCTAAAAACTTACCACCAATTCCAAGGTCACCTCAACCTTCTCGTCTGTGGTCTACTAGACATTTTGTAGTTTTGTGTTTTACATTTACATCTGTGATCCATTCTGATTTAAGTTTTGTTAAAGTTGTAAGATGTGTTTCTAGGTTCATTTTTTTATACAGATGTCCAATTGTTCTAGCATTTGTTGAAAAGACTGTCCTTTCTCCATTAATTTCTTGTGGTCCTTTGTCAAGATCTGTTGTCAAAGAGACTCCATTCTACTCTAGTGGTCTATCTGTTCTTCCAACAATACCACATTGTTTCCATTACTGGGGCTTCATAGTAGGTCTTGGAGTCACAGAGTGCCGTGTCTCTGATTTTCACTACTGTATGGGCCATTCTGGGTCTTTTGCCTTTCCACGTAAACTTTAGAATCAGTTAGGTAACATACATGAGATAACTTGCTGGGATTTTGATGTAGATTGTGTTGAATCTGTGGATCCGGTTGGGAAAAGCTGATGGTTTACTGATACTCAGTATCACTGTTCATGAACATGGGGTATCTCTCCATTTCCTTAGAACTTCTTTGATTTCTTTCATCTGAGTTTTATAGTTTGCCTTGTATAGATCTTTTACATACTTTGTTAGGTTCATTCCTAAGTATTTCATGATCTTTGGTGTTAATATTAATGATATTGTGTTTGTTTTTTTAGCAGTTTTTGGCCAAGGCTGGGTTTGAACCCGCCACCTCTGGTATATGGGGCCGGTGCCCTACTCCTTTGAGCCACAGGCACCGCTGATATTGTGTTTTTTATTTCATATTCCAATTGTCATTGCTGGTATGTAGTAAAGCAGTTCACTTATGTATATTAACTATGTATTTCACATAGTCTTGCTGTATCTGTTTATTAGTTTCAGGAAATTTTGTTCTTGTTGTTTGTTTTTGTTGATTCTTTGGATTTAGACAGTCATGTCATGCATGAACAAAGGTTTTATTTTTCTTACCAGGTCTATATGTCCTGTATACCCTTTTCTTATCTTATCGCATTAGTTGAAAGTCCAGTCTGATGTTTTACTACCCATGAAATGGTATAATATTATTTCAGAGCAGACTCAGATTAGTTATGAATGTTTATTGTAAACTCTAGAGCAACCACTAAATTTTTTTAAAAGAAACGTAATTAATATGCTAAGAGAGGCAAGTAAATGGAATCATATATAATGATCAGCTGAAACTAGAGAATGCAGAAAGAATGAAAGACAAAAATAGGAATACATAGATCAATATGGTGGCTCACGGCTGCAGTCCCAGCTACTCAAGGCTGAGATAGGAGGACTGCTTGAGCCCAGGAGTTTCAGGCACAGTGAGCTATGATGACACCACTTCACTCGAGCCTGGGTGACAGAGCCAGACCCCATCTCTTAAAAAAATAAGAAAAGTAATAAAGAAGAAGGACAACAAAGGTAAAATAGTAAAAAATAAATAGGTAGCTATAGTGCAATGACATCAATAATCACTTTGAATGTCATTGGTCTAAATGTACCAATTAAAAGACAGAGATTATCAGAATATATCAAAAAAACCAGATTCAACTATATATTGTCTACAAGAAACCTACTTTAAATGTAAGACATATAGATTAAAAGTAAATGGATGGGCCAGGCACGGTGCATGTAATCAGCACTTTGAGAGGCTAAAGTAAGAGGACTGCCTGAGGTCAGGAGTTCAAGACAAAGACCGCATCTCTACAAAAATATTTAAAAATTAGCCAGGTGTGTTGGTGCACACCTGCAGTTCTAGCTACTTAGGAGGCTGAGGTGGAAGGGTTACTTGATTCCAGGAGTTCAAGGTTACAGTGAGCTATAATCACACCACTACACTCTAGCCTAGGTGACAGATTGAGATCCTGTCTAAAAAAAAAAAAAAGCTGGGCACAGTGGCTCATGCCTGTAATCCTAGCACTCTAGGAGGCCGAGTCAGGAGGATCACTTGAGTTCAGGAGTTTGAGACCAGTCTGAGCTAGAGAGAGACCCCAGCTCTAGTAAAAATAGAAAAATTAGCTGGTCATTGTGGCAGGTGCCTGTAGTCCCAGGGTCGCTTGAGACCAAGAGTTGGAGGTTGCTGTGAGCTAGGTTGATGTCAGGGCACTCTACCCAGGACAACAGAGTGAGACTCTGTCTTAGAAAAAAAAAAGAAAAAGTAAATGAATGGAGAAAATAGTCCATGTGGGTGGTGCCTGTGGCTCAGTGAGTAGGGCGCCAGCCCCATATACCGAGGGTGGCAGGTTCAAACCCAGCCTTGGCCGAACTGCAACAAAAGAATAGCCGGGCATTATGGCGGGCGCCTGTTGTCAGCTGCTCGGGAGGCTGAGGCAGGAGAATCGCGAAAGCCCAAGAGCTGGAGGTTGCTGTGAGTCCTGTGACGTCATGGCACTCTACCGAGGGCGGTAAAGTGAGACTGTGTCTCTACAAAAAAAAAAAATTAAAAAAAAAGAAAATATTCCATGTGAACACTAATTAAAAGAAAAGGGAATAGCTATATTAATTTCAAACAGAGATGACCTGTTTGAAAGCTGAGGAAGGAAACCGGAGGAAGGAAAGTTATCAAGGATAGAGAGGGGCGTGGCATAATGATAATGGAGCCAGTTCTCCAGGAAGACATAACAATCCTTAATATGCATGCACCTAACAACAGAGCATCACAATAGTGAAGCAAAAACTGAGAGAACTGCCAGGAAAAATGAATAAATCCACTATCAAAGTGGGAGACTTCAACACCCTCTATCAAAAATGGACAGATCCAGCAGGCATAAAATCAGTAAGGATAGAAGGGAACTAAACAGCACCATCAGCCTGTAATGGGTGTCTGCAGACAACTTCATCCCGCACCAGCAGAATACTCACCCTTCTCCAACTCATATGGAACATTCACCAAGCTAGACCACGTTCTGGGCCATAAAACACACATCAACAGATTGAAAAAGATAAATCATACTGGAATCAAACTATAAATTAATAAGAAAAAGATAGCTGGGGCTCAGTGCCTGTAGCACAGTGGTTATGGCACCAACCACATGCACAGAGGCTGGCAGGTTAAAGCCTGGCCAGGGCCAGCTAACCAACAATGACAACTGCAACAAAAAAATAGCCAGTCATTGTGGAGGGCGCCTGTAGTCCCAGCTACTTGGGAGGCTGAGGCAAGAGAATCACTTAAGCCCAAGAGTTTGAGGTGTTGTGAGCTGTGACACTACAGCACTCTACTGAGGGCCAACATAATGAGACTTTGTCTTTAAACAAAAAAAGGTAGCTGGAAAGTCCCAAAGTACTAGGAGATCAAACAACACAATTTTAAATAACAAGAGTCAAAGGAGAAGTTTTAAGACAGTATCAAATATTTTGAAATAAATGAAAATGAAAATACAGTTTATCAAGATCTATGGAATATGGTGAAAGCAGAGTAAACTTATTTTTTATTTTTAGACTGTCTTATTCTGTCACCCAGGCTGGAGTACAGTAGTCTCATCAGCTCACTATAACCTTGAGCTCTGGGCTCAAGCAATCCTCCTGCCTCAACCTTTTGTAGAGACAGTCTCACTATTTCCCAGGTTGGTCTCAAACTCCTGACCTCAAGTGATTGTCCTGCCTCGGCCTCCCCCAAATGCTGGGATTACAGGTGTGAGCCACTGCACCCAGCCCAAAGGAAACCTGTAGCACTGAATACACATATTAGAAAAGAAGAAAGATAAAAAAATCAATCATATAAGCTCCATGTCAGAAAACTGGAGGAAGGTGAGCAATGCAGCAAAGCAAGCAGAGGAAAAGAAATAGTGAAAACTAGGGCAGAAATCAATGATACTGAAAACAAGAAATCTAGAGGCTTAGCGCCCATAGCACATTGGTTACGGCACCAGCCACACACTGAGGCTGGCGGGTTCAAATCCAGCCTGGGCCAGCTAAACAACAATGGCAACAACAATAACAACAAAATAGCCGGGGTTTGTGGCGGGTGCCTGTAGCCCCAGGCTTGAGACTACTTGAGAGACTGAGGCAAGAGAATCGCTTAAGCCCAAGAGTCTGAGGTTGCTGTGAGCTGTGATGCCATAGCACTCTACCAAGGGTGACATAGTGAGACTATGCCTCAAAAAAAAAAAAAAAAAAAAAAATCAAGAGAGATAATCAACAAAACCAAAAGCTTCTTTTTAAAAATGATCAATAAATTCCTAACCAGGCTAACCAAAGGGAAAAAGAGAAAACATTAATTACTAATATCAGAAATGAAAGAGGGACCATCACTACCAATCCCACAGGTAATAAATGATAATGTAGAAACATTTATGCATACAAACAAGACAGCCTGGAACCTGGCTGGTGCTGGATGAAATGAACCAGGTTCTCTGAAGGTCAAAATCTACCAAACCTATACAGGAGAATAGGTCATCTTGACAGACCTCTACATATTAAAGAGATGAAAGCAAAGATTGACCTGCCAAAGCTGACTTAGTTTTCATATTTTCCAGGATTATCTTTTTTCATTCTTTCGCCATTAACCTTTGGGTGACTTTATGTTTTAGGTGTCTCATGTAAACAGAATAGACCAGAAATATTTTGAATCTAATCTGAAAATCTTCATTGTTTTATTGCAAAGTTAGTCCACTTACATCTATTAAGATACTGCTTCCTCGGGCCTGATGCCTTTATCCAACTTCTGCTTCTCCTTGCCTTGCAGTGTTTTCATCCCTGTCCTGGACATGCCTACGTGGTGGTTGTCTGTTTCCACTTGCACACACACATTCAGTTATTTGTTAAAATCCACCTTCTGGGTGGCACCTGTGGCTCAAAGGGGTAGGGCACCGACCCAATATGCCAGAGGTGGCAGGTTCAAACCCAGCCCTGGCCAAAAACTGCAAAAAAAAAAAAAAGAAAAATCCACCTTCTGGATTTTAACAAAATCTGAGGAACTGCTAATAATGTAGTGTTAATACTTTGTATATTTGCTTCAAATGTTTTTCTAATCTGCTTTTTGTCTTTTTTTTTTTTTTAAGAGATGGGGGGTCTCACTATATTTTGAAGCTGGTCTCAAACTCCTGGCCTCAAGCCTCGTTTTTTACCTTTTCATTGATATCAAGTGTGTTTAACATGCTATTCAAACTCACTGACATTCACATGTTTATGCATCAGGTATTTCCTCCCCCTCCGACCAGCATGAGGGGTCCCTTGCCCTCCAGGAGGATGGCAGCTCACTCTCCATTCTCTGGGGGCTCCTTGAGTGGCTGGCTGGGGGAGGGTCAGAGTCCCCCACCCTGGGTGGGCCTCTCCTCAAAGATAAGATCTGGCAGGTCTGGACAGAAACCAGAGGACAGATCTCATCTGCCTTGAGGCCCCTCCCATGAGGCTTCCTTCACAGGTGCTTGATGGACATAAAGTTAGGCAAAGGACCTCCAAGGAACTGGCTAAAAATTCTTGAAATGACCCCAAAGGCTCCCTGGACAAGTCCAGGGAGGGGGTGTGAAATGAGGAGGCTGCAGAGGGCCGAGCAGAACCTCAGCAAGTACCCCACGCGGAGGAGAAGGCGGGTAGGGCAGGGCCAGGGGCACCACCCATGGTTCTAACTTGGGAAGCACCCCAGGGGCAGTCCCCAGCCCACCCTGAGCCACATGGGGTCTCTGTGAGGAGGACAGGAAATTGCCTTCACCTCCCCAGGATCCAGAACCACCCTAACTAACCCTAAACCTTTGCAAGTGAAGAGGCTGCTGCAGGTGTCTGGGCCAGAAGGGGGCTGTGGCTGGGGACAGGCGAGGCCTTTCAGACTGGGTTGGCTTTTTCTTTTTTTGTTTTTTTTTTTGAGACAGAGCCTCATGCTGTCGCCCTGGATAGAGTGCTGTGGCATCACAGCTCACAGCAACCTCAAATTCCTGGCTCAAGCGATTCTCCCATCTCTGCCTCCCAAGTAGCTGGGACTATAGGCGCCCACAACGCCTGCCTATTTTTCTTTTTTTGTTGCCGCCGTCATTGTTGTTTGGTGGGCCAGGGCTGGATTCGAACCTGCCAGCTCAGGTGTTTGTGGCTGGCCTTAGCCGCTTGAGCCACAGGTGCCAAGCCTTTTTTTTTTTTTTTTTTTGAGACATTCGCCCTTGGTAGAGTGCCATGGTGTCACAGCTCACAGTAACCTCAAACTCTTGGGCTTAGGCGATTCTCTTGCCTCAGCCTCTTAAGTAGCTGGGACTACAGGCGCCCACCACAACGCCTGGCTATTTTTGTTGTTGTTGTTATTGTTGTTTGGCAGGCCAAGGCCGGCCATTGGCTCTGGTGTATGTGGCTGGCGCCCTAGCCGCTGAGCTACAGGCGCAGAGCCTGGGTTGGCTATTTTGAGGCCTGTTCTGAGATGGAGGTTGTGGAACAAAAAGGAGACAAGTCCAGTCAAGAAGGGAGGGACCAGCCTAAGAGCTAGGAATGGGGGTCCATGCTGAGGGGAGGGTGACCCGGCAAAGAGGAAAGGCGAGTTCAGAGTGGACAAGGGAGTGACCTGCTGCCCTCCTGCCCAGCTCAGCTGCTTGGCCAACCTGGCAGCACAACATGGCCTCCTGGGGGATTTCCTGCTCCACCCACCAGACCTGCTCCTCTTCTACAAGTGAGTGCTCCTGCCTCCTTCCCACTGCAGAGCAAGCCCACAGCATGGGGGTAGAAGGCAGTGCCCGGCTCCAGCCCCACCCCACAGCTTCCCTACCTGCCTGCAGCCTGTCCCAGGTGAGGAAAGCTGACTGCCGTGCCTTCACCCATCATGCTGCCCAGGGCCACCTGGAGCTACTGGCCAACCTGCCTGACCAGAGAGCTGCCCTGCACCGCGCAGCCCGGACTTGCCTGGTGGGCACCTCGGGCAGGGTGGGAGGACGAGGGCAGCAGAGTTGGCCTTCTGCTGTGCATTGACCTGACGTCCCTGCAGGGGGGGCTCCCCCTGCGGCTCAGACCCTCCGACCTGCTGCTCCTTGGGGTGCTGGTGTGCGACATGGACCCAGCCATCATCGTGACTGCAGACCCTCATGTGGTACAGAACCTGCAGCACTGCCCACGACTGACGGCTGCCCAGAGGACTGCCCTCAACACGCTGCTGGCCAGTGGAAGGACCCAGCTTGGGTGGGTGGGGTGGGTGGGGGCCAAAGGGCCCAGGGGTGAGGAGGGATAGGCAGGCTTGGAAGCCTCCCTTCCTTGAGGTAAGATTAACCTCTGATCTCAGCCCTCAGCCTCATTCTGATCCCACAGCCTATGGGACACAGGGCCAGAAAGTGCTGGTGGGGCAGCAATGTCCCTACTCCTCAAGGGTGAAGTATCCCTGGCAGAGCCTGGTCAAGTGACTATAGCCAGGTGCTAGCCAGGCGATTGGGTTCATCTGAGCACCTGCTAGGTACTCAGGGAGGGGCAGGTGGCTCCAGGGCTCCCCACACAGTGTCCCTTCCTGTGCACCAGGCTCCCTGGATCCTGGACTCTGGAGGGGCTGCAGGTCCTGGGGCCTCTGGCCACCTACATCAGCTCCCACCTGTGGATGCAGGTGCAGCAGGTAGGATGGGTCCCGGGGTGGGTACCAGCTGTCTGGAAACCAGGGTCTGCCACATAACCACTCTGATGCCTCAGAGGTCTTCAGAGGGTTCCTACCACAAGGTTTCTGTCTGTGGGTTGGAAGGAGGGACCAGGCTGGCCCCCTGTAATATGCAGTGGCCCTGCCTGCCTTGCCCTGCCAGGCTGTGGGCCTGGACTTCTTCCGTAGCATAGTGGCTGCATGCCGGGCAAGGCGGCTCAGCCAGAGAGATGCCAGGCGCTTCGTCACCAGTTTTCTGGAATCCAAGACTAACTCTGTGTCCTCAAGGCCCAAGCGGGGCTCAGGTCAGTGTGGCCACTGTGGCCTTCCCCACGGCTGACTTGGCACTAGAGTAGTGGTTTAAACCAACTTCTTAGTTAGAGGTCAGGCTCGGGGAGAGACAAGAGCGGGGACAGAAGTGGAGGAAGGGGGTCAAAGATGGGGACCCATGACCTCAGCAGTTTTCAGTTTGAGCCATGCCTGACCGTCTGTGTTGTCCTAGCACCCACAGGGAGGTCCTGTGTCCGCGGCAATATCACAGCAACCACACTACAGGATGACCTCTTTCTGGTGCACTATGACTGCGCCCAGCTTGAGTTCTGCCTGAGCAGCCGCATGGTCAAGACCAGCCTGGACCCCTTGCTGCAGCACCCACTGCCTGCTGAGTGCCAACGTGTGGTCAAAGCCAAGCTTGCCCAGGTATGTGGACCAGTAGTGGGGAGGAGGTTGGCAGGGCACAGGCCTCACTGACTCCACCCTACCTGCCCAGATCTACCCCCAAGGCATCCCTGAGGACCAGCTGAGGCTTATCACCTCGCTCATCTACCTCTACTCCGGCACTGAGATTGGCCAGTGGAACATCACGTCCAGGGACACTGTCATGGCCCTGCTGGCCTCGGGTGTGGCCCTAGAGAACCAGACAGAGGTGAGGGCAGCAGGGTGGGCAGGTGGCCCTGAGCCCTGGCCCAAGCTCCAGTCTCACTGACACCTGATCTGCCTCCCAGGCCGTCCTGCAGAAGTTCCTGGACCACAACGGGACCGTCACCAGTGCTTTGCTAGTAGCCATTGGGGGCTCCCGCCTCTGCTGGATGAGTCCCCAGCAGATCCAGACAATCCAGCCCTTGGAGTTCCGGTGAGACCACTCAGCACCCACCTGGCAGCTTCAGAGGCAGCTCACTGCTCTGCAAAGAGGAGTCATAGGAGAAACTGAGGCTCAGGAGGCCAGTCCAGTTGGAGATGTCTTAGTGTTCTGAGGCTACTTCAGCAAAGTACCACAAACTAGGTGATTTAAAACAAGAGAAGTTTATTCTCTCATATTTGTGGAGGCTGGAAGTCCAAAATCATGGTGACTCCTGCAGGGAGGACCCTTCCTCCCTCATCCAGCTTCCAGGGTCTTTGGCTTGTGGACATGTCCAGTCTGCCTCCACCTTCACACAGTCTTCTTCCCCTCTATGTCTGTGTCCAAATTTCCATATTCTGGTAATGACACTGTCATGGGACTTAGTGCCCACCTAATTCCATCTGACCTCATCTTTTAATTTGATGACATCTGCAGAGACCCTATGTCCAAATAAGGTCCCATTTTGAGGTTCTGTGTAGATATGAATTTGGAGGGAAAACTGTTTGGTCCAGTATACAGGGCAAAAGGGAAGCTGTGGTTTGTGGAAGGGCCAATGTCTAGCCATTGAAGGGCAGGTGTTCCCAGCCTGCTCATCAGTTGTACCCACCAGGCTGGCCGGGGCCCTGGACATCTCCTCCTGCCCACAGACCCGAAAGGATGTGCTTTATGCCAAGGCCCGGGAAGCCTTCAGCAACACCAGGACCTCAGGCGACTACTACCACTTCATGCGACCCTACCTGGGTGAGGCCCTGCCCTGCATTCCCCCCAGGTAGTGCCTCTCCCCTAGGAGCCTCTGTTCCCTCACCCCTACCCTTGCAGGTGGTGCCCCCGTGGAGGAGCTGCAGCACCTGGCCCAGGCCAACATCTCCATGGACATTGACACCTTTACCAACCTGAACCCCCGTGTGCTGCAGGTGTGTCCCAGGCTGCCCCAGCAGGGGTAGGCAGAGCAGGCTAACCAGGGGAGTCCCTAGGTCGCAAGTTGGGCATTCAAGTCAGAGGCCAGCAGAGCAGGTGGGCTGTATCACCCTCCAGGCAGGCCCTGGCCTCAGGCCCCAACATCTGCTCAGCCTTGGCAAAGCACTGCCCTTACAGGTCTTCCCTGGGCCTGGGACAGCCCCACGGAGACCCTGTCCCTATCCTCACGGCCCCCTCATTTCCTTCATAGACCCTGAGTGTCGGCAATGTGACCACGCTGCTGGGGCAGAATGTGGGGGACCTGCGGAAGGCTCGCAGCCACCCCACTGTCAGCTCCTGGCTACACAGCCTTAACAGGTCAGCCCTGGGCATGCTGGGCCTGGACACCGACCTTGCCAGCCCTGCCAGCCCAGCCCCTGAGACCAGTGGGTCCCCCAACACCACCTACCCAACACCTCATGTCATCCACACTGCTGGCCTGCCTGGAAAGGATGCCAAGCCTCCCACATCAGGTACAGTCCCCCAAATCCTCCTTCTCTGCTTGGCCCCTCCACCAGGCCCTCTGTAGGACACAGATGGGAATTTGGACACAGATGGGAACCTCTAGCTGTTCCCATCTCCCTTCTCCTGCTCACTCATGCACTGTCACTCTTCACCAACAGTTCCATTTGCCTCCTGGGATGGCACCTAGATGAGGCTGACTCTACCCCTTATCACTTAGCAATTATTCAGGGACACAGTCACCTCCTCCTTCTAAAGCTGCTGAGCAACCAGGGAAGGGGAAGCTTTGCTATCCTTGTTGGGGCCCAGAAAAGCAGTCTGGGTGAGGGTCTGCACTGGCCTGCTCCACCCTAGCCATCCCAGAGGGAGGGGCTGCCAGGCCTGTTTGGCTTCTGGGAGTGGCTCTGGCAAGACTCATGGGTCCCCTCCATGTACCCTGCAGGCAGCACACCAGCCCCCAGGGGGTGCCTGCCGCTGACTGTGGCCCTGCACTCTGGCCTCCTATGGCTGCTGCATCGACGCACTCTGGGCATAACCACACCTGCTCGTGGGGCACCCGCACCCTGGCCTCCCTGGATGGTGCTGCCCGAAGGCAGGCAGGTCCACAAGCATCACATTCAGGGAACACAGGACCACAGGGTGGGGCTGGACCTCAGCTCAGCCTGAGGTTTGTGCCCACTCCCCTCCACTAGCTTCCAGGACCTGGAGTGGACTGAGGACCAGGCTCTAGGAGGAGCTGGGACCCTCCTGGCCACAAGCCCAGCCTGGCCAGGGAAAAGCAGCCAGGGCCACCATCCTTCTTCAGAAGAACTGGGGCCAGGGCAGGGATGTTGACACCACTGGCTTTGCTGGCAGATATGAATAAAGTACAGGTGACCTTCCTGCCTGTGTCTGTGCTCTGGGCCCAAGCCCTGCGCTGAGGCCCTCTTAGCCAGGGTCCAGCCTAAGCAGGACTCTTACCCTCTTTCCCCTGAAGCCACCTAGAGTGCCAGTCTGGCCTCAGGCCAATGGCAACAGTGTCAAGAAGGCCTCAAAGGGCCCCCACCCTGCCTGGGGCTCCACCTTGGGCCCTGGGGTCACAGGACGCCCCAAGGCCCCTACCTTCCACTTGATCTTTGAAGGCCACAGGGTGTGTCTGCAGGGGCACATCCCCATTTATTGAGTTCAAGGCCCCTTGGCCAGATAGGGACCACCCAGGCCCACTCTTGGCCAGGTGGGGGCTCTGCAGTAGAACTGAGGGCTGGGCGAATCCGAGTGGCGTCCTCAGTGCAGGGCCAAAGCCAAGAGCAGTGCCAACACGGTGGAGAGCATGGGTCTGGATCCAGGAAGACGGTGCCCATCCGAGAGGGCCACTGTGAGAGAGGGGTGGTCAGACCCACCTGCCTCCATCTGCCTGGGGCCTGCCCCCAGCTAGCTGGCTGCCCACCTACCTCGGTGGCTGCGGTCCAAGATCAAGTAGCCATTGGGGATGCCGCCCTGGAGCCCCAGCCCCATGGTGTCCAGGTCATCTTGCCGCTGCCGCAGGATCCAGTCCCACACAGGGCTGTTCCTCTGCTCTGCCGTCAGGCCCCCGACATGTGGGCCCAGAAGGTTCTGTACCTCCCGCACAGTCAACCCCTGCCAGGGACCAGGGCAGCCATCAGGATGCAGAGAGCTGCTGGGCCCAACTGTGTCCAAATCACCCTAGGCCTCCCCACAGGCACCTGCCCATGGGCTTTGGAGGCATCAGGCCAGGGCCACTGCTGCCCCCAAGGCTCTGTCCCTCTTCAGGGCTCCCTGCCCTTACCCACACCTGCAGGCCTGTGGGACTCCCTCCCTGGACCTTTGCCCCCGTCAGCACCCCCATGGGTGCCCTCTGCCTGGGCCCACACTTCTGTGGGCTGCCCTACCCCCTGCACCCCTCTGTGAACCTTCACCCTTGTGGGTCACCTTCCCTGGACCCACACTCCTACCAGTCACCTCCCTGGGACTGCACCCAGGGGGCATCCCTCCCTGGGCTTCCACCCACCACAGGTACCCCAACCCTGGGCTCAGACTCCCACAGGACCCCCACTCATACCACAATGGCCTCTTTCTTCAGCGTCTTAAAGGTGACCAAGTCCATGCTCACATTCTGCTGACTGAGAGCCCGCAGGTCCTCTATGGGGGCCCCGCCTGCCCACATGGAAGGGACCCCAGTGTGAGGCTCCACAGCACACCCACCTGGCCACAAGCTACCAGAACTCCACAGGCTCCACAAAGACTTCTTTTCTCCTGAGGGGTTCTCCTGGCCCCTGACCCTGGGAGCCTCCCAGTCGACATGCATTGGGGGAAGGGGATGAGGGCCCGGAAGTGCCAAGTGGGGGTCTGCAGCTCCTCTGTCATGCCCCCAGCCCTGTGCCCCCTGGCTCACCCAGGAATGGCTGGATCTTCACAAAGTATTCAGCCCCGCTCACATTCTGGAAGGTGAGGCGGGCCCTGGCATACAGGATGTCCAGCTGTGTCTGGCTGCATGTTTTCAGGTCCTGTGGCCTGACCGCCCTGGGGAGGCAGCGTTGGGCCAGGGAGTGAGCCCCAGTACAGATACCCACCTTGCCCAGCACAGCCTGGGGACTCACCAGATGATGCTGGGTGGCACGGAGCCCAGCTGCCCGGAACTGAAGAAGCAAAGGTAGGTAGGGCGGAAGGCAGCCAGGGCATCCAGGCTGTCCCTGTCCAGCCAGCCATTTCCCTTCACATACTGGGCAATCAGGGCAGCCACCTGTGGAAGGAGGCCACTGAGGTGCCTGGTGCCAGGAAGAGATATATCCATCCACCCACGTGCACAGCCTCTTGCTGTGTCCCTCAGTCCCCACGGCCTCCTGCTGTGACCCCCAGGCCCCATGGTCTTGTGCTATGTCCCAGTTCCCATGGCCTCCTGCTGTGCCCCCCAAGCCTTCACAGCCTTATGCCACATGCCCCCCAAACCGGTAGTCACCTGAGCATCCACGTCCCGCCCCTTGCTGACTCTGAGCAGATCTTTCACAACCTGCAATGATGTCACATTCCATTTGTGGATGTCCTTGGGGGTCATGGTGAGGAAGAAGTAGCCCAGGCGCCGGATGAGGGACTCAGGGTAGCCTTTTGGATAGATCTGCAGGGGAGAGACCATGTGAGCTGCAGCCACTTCCTGGTGACAACCCATGGCGTAACCCATTATACCTTATCTAATTTGCGCTTAAAAATGTTGAGTTGCTGGTAGGTGAAGGGGACTGCGTTCACGTGGTCAATCTGGGCAACCAGCAGGGCTCCATCCACACAGGCCTCCAGCTCCCAGTCCGAGTAGAAGATGAGTTTTTCATCCACCACATGGGCCTCTCGCCCTGGGGGGCAGGCCTCCTCTGCAGGAGCAGGCAGGTGTGAGGGGTGGATCTTCTCCTTCAGCCTCTCTCTCCTCTAACACCCATGGTGCAGCCTCAGGCAGTGTGGCCCTTCTCTGGGATGCTCACACCCACATGCCATAGCTATTCGGATTGGGCAAGCTGCCTCCCAGAAGTGCAGTCCTCCACCCCTGCTGGGCAGGGTGTAACACTCACTCTCTGTGTCCCTGCGAAGCCTGGGGAGGACCACAGTCAGCTCTGGCCTTGGCCCAGATGGGTTCCGGTAAATGCGCTGCAGCCATGCAGTCACGACACCCTGAGGACAGGCACAGCTGTGGCTAAACTGCAGGTGGCCAGGCATCCACAGATGGTGGGGTAGGGCAGGATCTCACCTTGGGGATGTCTTGGATAAAGTCCTGGTCCAAAATGGGCAGTAGGCCTTGTAGAGTGTCCAGGGTGGAGACCGACCACTTTGATGGGGAGCTGTACAGTGCAGGAGCCCAGCTCAAGGACCCCATGTGCAGCTCAGACAGAGAGGGCAAGAGACAGAGCCAGGGCCAGGTGCCACCTCTGGGGACCTGTGGAGGTGCCCTTACAGGGCTGCCTGTGCACACCCCCATCCAGCATAGTCCAGCTCACCCATAGGGAGGTCCTCTACCCTGCAGAACTGCCCGGGCAGCCTCCTGCTGGTCTTGGTCCAGGGATCCTGGGCAGCCCGCCAGCCGGGGTAGGAGGGCTGCCGCTGAATCAGCCACGAAGCACCCAGGCAGGTCACAGGCCAGTCCTCCCAGAGCCAGCACGTCGGCCTCGCTCACCTGGGATCCCTGAACACCCTGTACACACAGCAGCCTTGGCACCTCTGGGGTCTACCACAGCCCTTCCCTGCCCTGCACCCACCAAGCCCCAGCTCCTACCCGGCAGACCAGAGCTGCGAGCAGCAGGCGCTGCCGCTCAGGGGACCTCCGTGGGAGCACATGCACATTGGCCTTAGAGACGTGGGAGAAGAAATGGGCACAGGCCTGGGGCCCTGAGAACTCAGCTGGGCTGTGGAACAAGAATGCAACGGTCACTACAGCCTGCCCTGAAAGCCTGTCTGGCTGGGCCACCCAGTGTCTGTGCTTTGGCTCCTGGGAAGATGTGGCAAGACCTCGGGGCTCAGGGACCTACTTGAGGAAAAGCAGCAGGTCAGGCGGGAAGGCGTCCAGATCCTCAGGCGCTAGTTGTGCTGGGAGGCCGTGTGCCAGACAGCGCAGCTACGGGGGCAGCATAGGACACCTCAGGCCACTGCTCCAGGTGATGGGCCAGGGCCAAGGAGCTGGCCCCACACCCACCCGCAGCACACATGGGCCCCTGGTGCTGCTCACATGGCAAGAGGTATCCCACCTCCTGGACAGCCACCTCAAGGAGGATGTTGACTGCCTCGACCTAGGTTCCTACAGGCTGGGCCTGCAGGGGTCTGCTGGCTTCTCTGGACCCTGATCCTCATCTCTCCCTGAATTATGCCATGATTGATTTGCACTTTGGGGACAGAACCAGGAAGGCCGGCCCAAGATTCTAGAGGGGACCCAGTTCTACATAGCCTTGATGACCAGGCCGCCTGAGACTCTCCCAGAGAGGTGGACCCCCGTGGGGATGGGCACTCTAGCAGTCAGTCTAGGTGGCCAGGGAGCTCTGAGAGGAGCTGGCTGGGAAGAGACTCTGCAGTGGGGATGGCAATGGCAGCCTGTCAGTTCCTTAGAGCCCCAGGTATGCCCTACCTGCCCTGGGCTGAGGCCCACAAGACTGACCTGATCTGCCTGGAGTGTGGCATTCTTCTGCCCTACGGCCACAGCCAACTCTTTGACATGCTCCGGGCTCAGGCCAGACACGTCAGCACATGTGAAGCCAAGGAGGCGATCTGGGAAGAGGCTGGGGGAGGGGCCAGGAGGTGCACCAGAACCACCATTCCCCCCACAGTGCTAGTGCTCCCTGCAGACTCTCCCCCCGCCAGATGACACTCTGAGGGGCTTCAGTGGAAAGAATTGGAGGGCCTGGCACAGCGGACAATGCTGGCCTCATGCCAGGAAGGACATCCACAGTACACAGGCCCCTTGAACTGTACTTTCAAGGCTATGGGGACCCCAGACCTACCTGGTGAAGCTGGACACATTGGCCAAGACGGGGTTCAGAGATGCAGCCTGCTGGGGGCACAAGGCCTGTTGACTGTGCTGAAATCTGGGCTTAGATACCTCCAGGATAGGTTCCCTCTGAGTCCTACTACCTCTGGAATGGGCCTGGCTATATCTTGGACTTATGGGCTTAAGGCCCAGCTATATCTTGGACTAATGGGCTTGGCCACTGTGTGGGCTAGTCATGTGGGTGCCCCTGGGGGGTGCGGCTCCACCTTTGCAAGTGCACACCTGTAGAAGCTGATGCACACCATTGATGCCTATTCCCATGTCCGTGCATGTGTGAGGGAGAGAACACAGCCTGGCATCCCCCCTAGGACCAGAAGATCATCCTCATTGTCCCCAGAGGAGTCCTTACCTGTCTTGACTCTCCAGCCTGAGCCCTCAAGGGTTGTGCCCACCCTGCAAGGGGAGAGGCCACAAGGCTAGTGGGGAGCATCTGGGACCTCCTGGCTGTGCCAGCTCACAGGATATGGAGGCAGAAGCAAGCCCCTGCACCTCTGAGGCCATAGCCCGACCCCAGGCACAGGTGTCTGCACCCTACCGGTGAGCCCCTTCTACACTTTCCTCCTGGGACTCAGCTGCTGGGGGCAATTGACACCTATTTCACAGACACCCCCACTTTGGCCAGAGCTCCCATCACTGGCTGGCTCAGCCTCTGACCCTGAGAGGTATATCGGCCTGGGGGTATGCTGGGCATAGTCACCTCCAAGGACACAGCCAAGGTTGGTGGCCCATGAAGGCACTGGGCACATGGAGACTCTCCCAAGGTCCTGGCCCCCAGGCCCCTTGGTTGCCCTCCACCGTCCTGGCAGCCCCCCTGAACTCACCGAAGCTAAAGAGTAGGAGCAGAAGGCTGCGGTGAGGGTGTGTCCTGCAGGATCTCCTGGGGGACAGGGCCGTAAGCGAGGCCATGGTCTGTGGAGGACAGCAACACTAACACCCCCACCACATGGGCAGCATGGGACCTGCCCCACCCCAGACCTCACACCCCTATTCCAGGCTAGCTGGAGCCTTGTGGTACCCCAGGGGGTTCCCAGGTGGAAAGTTCTGGACACCAACAGTAGTGCCTATCCTCTGGCCCCTCCTGCCTGGGTGTGCCAGTGCATCTGGGCCAGCTGGGCTGGGAGGGCCCAGGCCTCAGCTGGTACCACCCCTTCCCACTGGGCAGTCAGGGTGAGGAGAGCCCAGTGTGGGAACAGAGCCATCCCCACTCAGGTTGGCCTCAATTTCCCCACTCCTTCACCAGAGGACTGAGCAGCGTAGGCTGGGGGGGTTGCCCTTGGCTGCATATACCTGGGCTTTGTACATATCCAGGGCCCTGCCATTCCCACAGGCTGCTCTAATCCCTCCTGAAAATAGACATGGGTGGGGCACAGCCTGAGGGATCCCTCTGTGCTCTCTGAGGTGGGAATCAGGGGCTGTGTGGGCCAGTATGGGTGGGGAGGTGGGTGTGGTGCCCTCCCTGGACAAGAAATGTCCTCCCAACCTAGGGTGGGGCCTATAGGAGACCAAACCACCTTTGACACTTTCCTCTCTCAGGGGCCAGGGGACCCCAGGGCTGTGTGGAGTGCAGCCCCAGCCACCTCCAAAACCAGGGCATAGGCCTGTGCAGGTGCCACCCCTGTGGCTCAGGAATGAGGGGCTCTTCCATACTGTCGCGCTCCAGCTACCCTCAATAGGCAAAGAGCCCTGCCTGGTCTGGCCAGTGATAGGGGAACAACTTGGGGGACCACCAACCCTCCAGAGGATGGCTACCCTCTACCTCCTGCCCCAGAGAAGATGGGGACACCCTGAGAGGGTAGAAGGAAAACAAACCCCCCAACCAGAAAATGGGCAGTGAGTTGGCATGGCCAGACAAGAAGTACTGCCCCCCCCAATCACTGTCGTCTCCCTTCTGACCAAAGTAGACCTTGGGCGGCCTCCCCACCATCAGGGAATAAGGAAACCCCAACCTTGGCTGCCCCACAGGGCCTCTACAGACTACCATGCACCTGGGGTCTACATCTCCTACACCCCAGCCCAGGAGGACTGAAGGGGCTATGGGGGCACCTACATGTACCTGCCTTAGGCCTACAGGGGTGACATCTGTTTTGGAGCCCCCACCAGGTGACGACAGGATGCAGAGGCCCCGCCTGGGCCCCAAGATCCAGCCCTCGGGTGAAAATGAAGTTGAACAACATTCCCTGTCTGCCTCTGGCCTCTCTGGAAATGGCTGGCAGGGGAGCGGAGCACAGATTTAGGGATAGCTCTCCATACAGGATAATGTTGTCCACCCAAAGCACAGAGATGCTGAGGGTGCAGGGCAGGAACCCCTCCCCTGGGAACCCCAGTACCAGCCTCAGCCCACAGCAGGCTTGACTGGGGATCCCTGAAGGGCAGTCAGAGATGTCCTGAATAGCCCCCTGGCATGTCCCTCCTCACACCCATAGCACACATATGGCTATCCCCCAACACAGACCAGGCAGTGGTCAGCCACTATGGGTGGCAGAGCTCAGTCCCAGGAGATGAGGTTCCTGGGAAAATCCCCGCCCCCACCTCTGTCCTGAGAGCCCCCAGCTAAACTGGGGTTCTAGTGCCACAGTGGTCAGCAGCTCCACCCTGGCAGGAAATGTGAGGCAGATGAGTTTGGGTGTCCACAGTGCACCTTCATTTCTTTGCCTGGTGGAGAGCCTAGTGCCTAGGGATCCCACCCTTTGGCTCCGTCTGGCCCATGTGCAGCAGCCTATTCCTGCCTGCCCGTTGTCTGGTGCGGGGAAGACCCAGCCTGGGGGCCACCTGACTGGTCAGCTGGGAGGTGCAAATTCACCACCGCCACAAGAGGAGATGGTTCAAAGATTTCAACTTACAGATCCTGTGCAGGGAGGATACCGTGAGTCGGGAGGGCAGTCCCCCATCTGCTGCTCACACCAGGTTCTGCCCAGGCAGCTGGGAGCTGCTGCTCATACTGCAGGAATGTGTGGGTGGAGACCCTGTGGAGGCACCAGCCACACAGGAAGGAGGGGCACCAAGGGCCAGGAGAGCTGCCCTCAGCCGCCCCTTGGGGACACAGGTACTCACTCTTCCTTTTTTCAAGTGTTGCTGCTGAGGAAGTACAGGGGCCATGTCCGTGCCGCTGTGACACCCCATCACCGCACAAATAAAAACAGCCAGGACACGGATTAGAAGTATAATGCTTGCAAGAGGTGGATCCCCACAGGTGCAGGGTGGGCCCCAAGTAACTCTGTCCTGGCCTTTTATTGAAGATTATACAACAGGTGTGGAGGGGCTCACGTACTAGGATAAAATGCTTAATGATCAGTACGTTCTCTTTCCCCGGGCTCGACTCCCATCCTGTTGTACCACCAATGTCCAAAGTATAATACCTGCTTGCTACCGAGCCACCGATCTTATCTCATTGAAGTATGCAATTGGTTGAAGGCTTGTCTCCGGGCTGCAAAACATCTCCTTGCGGCTGGGAGATTGACCCGCTCCCAGCACCTCCTTCATGAACCGGTGACCTACAAGCCTGGTGCTGCTCAGTCTCCTACAGGGCCAGATTGCAAGGCCAGGTGGTGGCCTGGTCTCCTGCCTGTCCCAGGTCCCCAGGGGATGGATGCTGGTCACACATGGCTTATTTTAGGTGTGCTCCTAACTCATGGCACTGTAGGGTGGCCTCACCATGACCATGAAGTCTAGGGCTGTGTGAGCACCTAGGTCGGAGGAGCACAACCCTTCATGAGTGGGGCCAGGACTGACCTGTCCCAGCTGGCTGGGCTGCTGGAGGTGGGGTGGGGCCACCTTCCCCAGGCACCTGCTTTCATGCCTGCAAAAGGGCTCTGTTTACTGAGCTGCGATGCCCACCTTGGCTCTTTTTCCATGAAGTGGGTTTTCTATTCTATGAACACAGAATTCAGCAAGGCTGACAGGTACAAAAATCAAACTTACAAACATCTTTTTAAAAACTTATCTACAAGTGAAAAAATTTGGAAAACATATAAAACCAATTACATAAGTGCTCTAGGGAGTGAACAAAAGTCAGAAGATTCTGGAAGGAGATTAACACTTAAAGGAAGATTCTAGTTTAGAGTGATTTCTCCTCTGTGTGCTTGGCCTTGAAGGCAGCCACAGGCTAGGTGGAGATACTCAAACACCAACAGAATCCTCTCAGCTTCCTGGCCAAAGGGAAGGAAGGGAGAAGCCCAGAAGAACCAGAGGAGACTGGAAAACCCTGAAAAGGAAAAAGTCAGAGGCAGGGACCCCAAGTCTCTGGCTGCCCCCTGCCTCAGTCAAACAGTGCCAGGCAGCCTGCAAGCAGTTCCAGCCAGAGAGTTTTTTAAAAGCTGCCTGATATGGGAGCCTCTGGCAAAGCGCACAGCTGGAATCTGACCAAGTTAATTTCCAGCCAAAACAAAAGCATCAGTAGCCTTCATTGGAACATAACAGGACACGGTGTCTAGGGCAGTCAACAGTAGGGCAGTCAACAGTCATACCATCCAGGAAACAATCCCAAAGAACCCGGCAGTGGGGAGCCAGCAAATTATGACCCATTCAAATGTGAAAGACAGTCAACCAAAGCTAACACCAGATGAGTCGGACATGAAACTATCAGACAAGGATTTAAAACAACTATTACAATTTTGTTCAACAAGGTGATAGGCTCGTCGTGAATGAAGAGGTAGGAAAAACAGAAAGCATTTCAGAAGAATACAACAGTGACCAGGCACAATGGCTCATGCCTATGTAGTCCTGGCACTGTGGGAGACCAACGTAGGAGGGTCTCTTGAACCCAGGAGTTTGAGGTTGCTGTGAGCTAGGCTGATGCCATGCAACTCTAGCTTGGGCAACATAAAGTAAGACTATCTTTAAAAAAGACTTGTGGAAATTTCCTTCCCACTTTCATCAAGGAATTATAGTTTGCACTTGAAAGATACACCCACTGCTCTGTGTGTGGGTGTGAAGAGTTCACTGCTTATTTTAACTTTGACAGCACAGGAATTACATAAAGCACATCATGGTGACTCAAATAACATTCATTATTAAAATTATGATAACACAGTACACATTTCACATATAAATGCTGTTTTGCCTTCTGAGTTGAGGTTGAATTTGTTAAAAAACAATATCAAGTTTGAAGCAAAAATTAAATTCCAGGCCGGGCACAGTGGCTCACAACTGTAATCCTAGAACTCTGGGAGGCCAAGGCAGGTGATTGCATGAGCTCTGTAGTTAGAGACCAGCCTGAGCAAGAGCAAGCCTCTATCTCTACTAAAAATAGAAAAACTAGCCAGGCATTGTGGTGGGCACCTCTAGTCCCAGCTACTCAGGAGGCTGAGGGAGGAGTTTGAGGTTGCTGTAAGCTAGGCTGAGGCCACAGTACTCTATCCTGGGCAACAGACTCTGTCTCAAGAGAAAAAAAAAAAAAAAAAATTAAATTCCAAAGCTAGTCAGTGCTTAAGAACACAGGTTAAAGGAAGTTCTTCTCATTCCAAAAGAATTTCAACACAGCCTTAAGTTTAAACATCACAGTAAAACTGTCAACCATTGTTAAGCTACTGAGCCCTCTGTGGTAGGGTGAGTCAGGCTATTCAGCTCCTACTTCTGACAAAAATTCTCAGAACTGATGATGAGTAAGTGCCTGCAAGCAGAGGGAGTTCACAGCTGACCCTACTGGTTCAATAACAGGTGAGGGATTCAAATATTTCTTGCAAAAGAATGATTTACAGAGAGCCAATGACTAATACGACAACAACCACAGGCTTTAAACACTTTTTGATTTTATGAGCTCTGTAGATTTGTCCACCTAAGTTTTTTTCTGCTCCACACATAATCTCATCTCATATTAGCAGATTCCTCTTCGTGTTTTGTTGGACTTATTTTCTCAACAGTGGAAATGTTCTTTCCTGCAGTTGTCCCGGCAGTCTGCACACAGGCTGATTCTTTAGTTACTCAACATTAAGACAACAACACTCAGATAAACAACTGAGCACTAACATCAATTCATTCATCAAGAGCCAAGGAAACCAAATTGACATCACTCACTTTGGTTTTAACTGACTATGGATCCTGCTCCCAACATGCTGAACTCTGAGAACAGCTGTTGTCATCCAGAGTGACAGGCTTAGGCCAGTTTGCCTCCTCAGGGCACACTGCGTCAGCCTCTGCAGTCTTACATGCTTTATTCAGTCTCCAGCAATAAGCGGCTTTCCTTGCTGTGCTAACAAGTGAGCCACTCAGAATCTCAATTTGCTGGCAGTCTCATTTTCATTTTTTATTTTTGTGAAGATATTCTGCTGTCATGAGACATTCTATTTTAAATTTTCTAAATTTTCTGGCTATAGCTGTCCTGTGAGATGGGAACATTTCCTGTGATGAGTGCTTAGTCTGATGATGCTGACCAGCTGTAGTGTCATTGCAGGATACACACGAGGCTCTGCCATGTAATTTTTTTTTTTTTTTTTTTTTGAGGCCGAGTCTTACTCTGTCATCCTGGGTAAAGTGTAGTGGTGTCATAGCTCACAGCAACCTCAAACCCCTAGGTCCAAGTGATCCTCCTGTCTCAGCCTCCTGAGTAGGATGGGACTGCAGGTGCCCACCACAAAACCTGGCTAATGTGTGTATTTTGAGTAGAGGTGGGGGTCTCACTCTTGCTCTGGCTAGTCTCAAACTTAGGCGATGCCCCCACCTCAGGCAATCCACCCACCTCAGCCTCCCAGAGTGCTAGGATTATAGGTGTGAGCAACTTTGCCTGGCCAATGTAATTTTTAAAAAAATATTTTTAAGCCCTTGTGTCAAGGGCTGACTTTCTTTTTTTTCTTTCTTTCTTTCTTTCTTTCTTTTTTTTTTTTTTTTGAGACAGAGAGCCTCAAGCTGTCACCCTGAGTAGAGTGCCATGGCGTCACAGCTCACAGCAACCTCAAACTCCTGGACTTAAGCGATCCTCTTGCCTCACCCTCTGAAGTAGCTGGGACTACAGGCACCTGCCACAACGCCCAGCTATTCTTCGGTTGTAGTTGTCATTGTTGTTTGGCAGGCCCAGGCTGGATTAAAACCCACCAGCTCTGGTGTATGTGGCTGGCACCTTAGCTGCTTGAGCTACAGGTGCCGAGCCAAGGGTTGACTTTCAATAGACCACAGTGAAGAAGCTGCTATACTATACATGAAAACCCATCGTGGCCACGTAATCTAATAACAAAATAACACGCCCACTCACCTGCACCTTAGAAGCCAGCCCAAGAATGTACTTCCCTCCACTCCTGTTTTGACATGAGGTAATAAAAAATAAAGCAAGACATTGTAGGGTGGTGACCCCTGCAGTACTAGAAGCACCAATGCAATGACCAACTTGTCATGCTTTGCAGGGGCCACTGGGCAGCAGTGAAAAGCCATGAGAGAGGCATGCACAGGATTGCCATTGCAATGACAGCACTGTAGATAGACCACATGCTCACAAATGAGTGTAGCTATATGCCAGTAAGACTTTATTCATGGACAAGAACTCCAAACTTCTCATAATTCTGTGAAGTATTGTGAAATATTGTCATCCCTTTGATTTTTAAAACAATTTTAAAATGCAGAAACCATGGGCCATAGGTTGCCCATCCCTCGTTTAAACACATATTAAAAGGCAGGGATTATCATGGGGAACCAGATGTAACTGTGCCATCGGCAAGACACACAGCTGATTTTTTCTTTTTTAGTTTTTTGTGTTGTTTTGAGGGGGTGGGGGTTGAGATAGCATCTCTCTCTGTGCCCTAGGTAAAGTGCCCTGGTGTCATAGCTCACAACAATCTCAAACTCCTTGGCTCAAGCAATCCTTTTGTCTCAACCTCCTGAGAAGCTGGGACTATAGATGCCTGCCACCACACCCAGGTAGTTTCTCTATTTTTGGTAAAGACAGGGTCTCGGGTCTTGCACAGGCTGGTCTCAAACTCCTGAGCTCAGGCAATCTACCCGCCTTGGTCTCCCAGAGTGCTAGGATTATAGGCATGAGCCACCATGCCTGGCCAAAACACGCAGTTTAAATATAAAAACACAAATAGCTGAAAAGTAATGGGTAGAAAAAAAAAAACATGCCATGCAAGTAAGAATAAGGAATCTGAGCCAAGGATTAAGGACATTTAGTAAAGATGTAGAAGTCAAATCATTAGGAAGACACAATGATCACAACTATGTGTATGTACCTAATCCAAAATATAGAGAACAGTAAAAGGGAAAAATATATAATTTCACAGTCATAGTAGGAGATTTTAACATCCCTCATCTGGCATTTGACAGAAAAACTAAACAAATACCAGTGAAGACATGGAAGTAGTGATCAATGCTACCAGTCACCTCGACCCGACTGATGTGCACAGAGCACCATAACTGACTGCTGCAGAGCAGGCTTTTGTGAAATGTGCATAATGTATTCATCAAGACCTAACGTACTCAGTTTTATATTGGGCTATAAAATAAATCTCAGCAAATCTAGAAGGATTGCAATCATGCAGACTATGTTCTCTGACCATGAGAGAATTAAATTAGACATCAATAACAATAAATTATCTAGGAAAATCCCAAATCTTAGAAATTAAACAGCATCTAAATAATCCATGGATCAAAGAAGAAATTACAAAGAAAATTACATGACATATCTAACTGAACGCTACTGAAAATATATCTTAACCGAGGCGATGGTAGTTACACAACCATATGCATCTGTTAAAATTCATACAACTGTACACTTTAAAGGTGAATTTTCCTGTATACTTCAGTAAACATGACTTTTAAAAATGTGTTAAATGCAGTTTAAACAATCTGTAGAGGGGAATTTATAGCTTCAAATGATTATATTATTTAAAGAAGATCCAAAATCATTGATCTAGGTACTACCTCAAGAAATTAGAAAAAGGGATTGGATTAAAGATGGCGGCCGAGTAAAAGCTTCCCTGTAACTGGGCACGTAGAGTCGGGGGAGACAAGACTCCAGGTATCTCTGGCTGGTGGGATCTGCCTATGATCATCCCTTTGAGGATACAGGGAGCTAGCAAGGGACTTCTGGACCCCAGGAGGAGGACAAAAACAGTGGAAAAATGGCAAGTGGCTGCATGTGTTCGATTAACCTAATCACGCCAGCAACCGTGAGTACAAGCAGCAGTGAGACTGAAAACCGTAAAGGCCTTACCTGTAAACTGTTTTGGTGTTCTTGGACTTGGCACTCAGTTGAGCTGCCTTGGGGAGAGCTTGAGCAGGAGTGTGGAGAATGTTGGGCATTGTCTGGGGCCCAAGAAAGAGCCACTGAGCTGGGCTCAGTGAAAGCCATTGTGAAAAAACTGCTCTGGCAAGCTTCGCCCTCAGGGTCCCAGAGCAAGGATGGGGGGGGCGGCGGGACAAAGTAGCCTAGTGACGGAGCAGCCTAAAGGCAGGGTGTGAGCAGCCTTACAGCCCTAATCCTTAGGGGCAGAGTGAGACGGTTTTGGCACACTGGAGCCTTGGGCTGTTGCCCTGGGTAGAGTGCCGTGAGGTCATAGCTCATAGCAACCTCAAACTCCAGGGCTTGGTTCTGCCCAGACCTCCATAAGAGCTGTGCAGCGACCTGACCGGGGACCCGCACCCACTGGGCCTCCACATTCCCTGACTAGGAACTGCGGAAGCCACGCAACCCTGCGTGCTCCCTCCTGTGTCCTCCCAGCCTCCACACTAGCCTGTTCATCTGGCCAGGGACTCTGGTAGCTACATGCCCTCTGGAGCCCTCCCTCCCTCTGCACAGAGCCCTTCTCCTGGCCAGAGACTGCTGGAGCCTTGGGCTCTCTGTGCCAAAGTCACTGGGCGCCAGGCACTCCCTGAACCATGCACCCCACCCCCAGCCCTGTTGCTGGATCCAGGCGTGTCACACACCGGAGCTGCTTCCACAACCAGAACTCCCTAGGTGGAGCAGCCACAGAGGAACTACACAGGGTCACTCCCTACAAAGATCCAGCAACAATAGAGTGATCCTGCTGGGGTCTAATCTTGGAGAGAAACCTCCCCAACTCTGAGGACAGCCAGAGGCAACAGTGAAAAGCAATCATGAGGTGAAATCAACAGAAAAACTCTGGCAATATGAATAATCATAGTAGATCAACTCCCCCAAGTATCAATGGGGCAGAATCAGCACAAGACCCCATGCACAAACAAATAGCTGAGATGTCAGAAATTGAATTCAGGATCTGGATAGCAAACAAGATCGAATTAGAATTCCAAAAGTTATCTCAAGAATTCAATGAATTC